>VWYI01018024.1:78386-146124 GCA_013399455.1 Anthoscopus minutus
GGAAGGAAGGAAGGAAGGAAGGAAGGAAGGAAGGAAGGAAGGAAGGAAAAGATTCCTAGACAGGTGGCCACAGAGGCAGCGTTTCACCGTCGGGGCTGGAGAGATGCTCCTCCTTGGGAGCACCCTCCTAGCAAGCAAGTCCAGGAGGGTGAAAGTGGAGTCTGAGCCTCTGCGGTGTCGGGCAGCCACCACAGCCGCGGCCACCGAGGTCTGTTCCGCTTGAGAGAAGTCGAAATGGGACGGGGCACAAAGGGCATTGTCCTCTGAAAGGGAACGATTACATATGGCCCATACATATCGGATATTGTCTCGCCGCGTAATGAGGGGCTCACGATCATTAGATTGGCCTTTGTTCGGTGCAGCCGACTCCCTGACATACGCTACCTCCTCTGCAAACGCCAACAGATGGGCCCTCCGACAAACGACTCGCGGCAGCAGCTGCTCCCCCCGGCCCTACGGCGCCCCGCTCGCGGGAGCTCATCCCGGACCGCGCAGCGCCCGCACCGCTCCGCTCCGCGGTACAGCAAGGCGGGGGCGGGATGAGACGGAGGGAATGCGGGGATGCGCGGGGAGGCGCGGGGTTGCGCGGCCGCCGCTGACCGGTCCCTCCGCTTGCCTCCACAGGGGAGGAGCGGTACATCTGCTGGTACTGCTGGAGGACCTTCAAGTATCCCAACAGCCTCAAGGCCCACGTCCACTTCCACTGCGCTCTGAGCCACGGCCGGCCATTCCTCCATCACGACCACGGCCGGCCCGCTGCCACCGCCTTCGGCCTGCCCCCCAAGGAGCTGCCGGCCGCCTCGCTGCGTGGCCACCCAACGCCCGGCTGCGGTCCTCGGGAGGCCGTCAAGCGGGAGGCCGTCGCAGCCTCTCCGCCGCTCGCTAAGCCGGCGCTGCCCAAGAGGGCGGCGGGAAAGGAGGAGCAGGAGCGCGCCCTGGATATGAGCGTGGGGGCCGCCCGCGGGCCGGGGCCGCTGCTGGGGCCGGCGGGCGGCAACGGGCTGGCGCTCTGCNTGCTCTCACCGCTGGAGGAGGCCTCGGCCTTCCGGCAGGTGGAGCGGGGGCTGCCCGCAGCCGCGCTGCCGCCCGCCCGCTACCCGCCGCTGCCCGGCGGGGCCCTGGAGCGCTTCGCGCTGCCGCCCTTCGAGGGGCTGAAGGCGTACGCGGGCGAGTGCGGGCTGCCGGTGATGCCGCTCACGGTCTACAACGGAGAGCTGCTCTACGGGGCCGCGCCCTACTATCCGCTGAAGCTGCATCTCGGCGGCCTCCTCAAGTACCCCGAGTCGGTGTCATACTTCGCGGGGCCGGCAGCGGGTCTGCACGCCGCAGAGCTGGGCTCACTGGCCAGCATCGACCGGGAGATCGCCATGCACACGCAGCAGCTCTCTGAGCTGGCGGCCGAGAAAGGCCGAGGGAGGCTGGAGACACTGCCAGCGGGGCCGGCCGGGGCGGCTGGAGGGAAACCCAAGACCGGGCACCTGTGCCTGTACTGCGGGAAGCTGTACTCCCGCAAGTACGGGTTGAAGATCCACATGCGGACTCACACCGGCTACAAGCCGCTCAAGTGCAAGGTCTGCCTGCGGCCCTTCGGGGACCCCAGCAATCTCAACAAACACATCCGTCTGCATGCCGAAGGCAACACGCCCTACCGCTGCGAGTACTGCGGCAAGGTGCTGGTGCGACGCCGCGACCTGGAGCGGCACGTCAAATCCCGGCACCCGGGGCAGAGCCTCGGCAAGGCGGCCGAGGACAAGAGTGACTCTGGCTATGCGCAGCCCGAGCAGGAGCAAAAGACTGACAACGAGAGCGACGTGGACGTCTGCTTCACCGACGACCAGAGCGACCCTGAGAGCAGCAGCCGGCACCGCGAGCAGTGATGCGGGAGGCGGCCGGGGCGGGGCGGGGGTAAGGGGAGCGCTACAGCCCCCCTCCCTATTACTCTGGGCTCCCGGGGCGGTGCCACGGGAGGCTGTGTCGCGGACGAGCGCGGGCTGGCGGGCAGAGCCGCCGACGGGGCGAGCTGGGGTGCGCGGGAGTCCCCGGGTTCCCTCCACAGCGTCGCCTCCGGCGCTGCAGCTGCGGTGCCGGGACAGGGATGAGAGGGCGAAACCCTGGCGAGCCCGGGATCCCGCTGGACAGGCACCGCATCCCGATAGGCGCCCGCATTTCAGTGGCCATATATTTTTATTGTACCTTCGTGTCGAGAAAATTGTGCCTTTTGGAAACGATTTTTTTCTATGCGCTCTCCCATCACTCGTTCCAGCGGTCTGAGCCGCGGAGCTCAGCAGCAGACCCGGGTCTGCAAGCGCCTCTGGCACCTGTACACTTTATTTGACACCTCACCTGTGCTTGCTCAGGTCCTAATAAAGCAATACCAACAGCTTTTTGGAAAGACAGAAAAAACCAGGCAACAAAAAGCCACTCCTGCAGCATGGAAGAGGTTCGCATAGCAGGTGCACCATTTGATCAAGTTGCAATTATTTATAGCAGATAATATTTGAGTAACAAATGTAAAATAAATATGAAAAAGCATGACTCTAAAAGCACGCACTATAATTTTAAAGGAAATACACTCTCTGTTTGGTAGAATACAAATGTGGTGTATGTTTGTTTTCTAATGAACGATGTACAGTGGATACAGTATTTTGGTCTTGGTTCCAGTTTGTCATGCGATTTTTTAAAAAAGAAATAAAGTTACTGACAAACTACTGTTTGCCTAGTTGTTCGATGAAGTGCTGTCAGCAGGATCTCATGTTCGTTCACAATGCTTCTGATGATTGGAAGCTCAGACCTACTGTATACAGCGTTTTGGGTCAAGCTCTAAACAATTTGACCCTGAATGTCCCTTGAGCATTTTCCTTCTCTCACCTAAGGATAAAAATCCCGAATCCCATCCATTCTTCTCGGTGCCTTGGATTTTTGAAATATTTTTTTGTTATTTTATTTTGCACAGGGCGAGGGCAGAGCTGTTAAAGGCTGAACATTATTAGTCTTTTTTTACCTGTTTGCACTCAGTCAAACGTGCTACTTTTGCAAACACTCTTCTTTAGAATCGTTGTTACTTTTATTTGAGGGAAGAATCTTCTTATTCTTTGGTATGAAAAACCTGAAACGAGTACAACTTTTAAAAAAAAGACTGTCAGAAAATTATCTGTTACCCCTGGCAGCTCCTCCAACTCACCAGGCAAAAGGATGCAATACTGCCGACAGTGACCTGCCAGCTGTGACCCGCCAGCTGTGCGGGTCTGCCTACTCAGGTTCGAGCTAGGGCTTTCCGAGTGCCCTCGAGCAGGCAGAGTCAGGAGGGAACCCTGCTTTTTGGTTTGGCGTAGCTCGCAACTTGAAGCAGACGGTAAATCTCTTTGAATGTTCGATACACTTAGAAGACTGTGAATTTCCAGGATCAAACTCTATTTCGGTCCAGGGTGTAGGCGATGCAATGTAAAATACGAACAAATTACTTTCAGTATATGTGAGAATTTTTGATACATATCTGATCATTCATTTGCTCACTTAAGGCTAAACCGTACTTGACAGCAATAAGAAGCGCGAATTCAGACGCCAGTCTTGAATTTCCTTTAAAGGTTTGACACTGTAGCGTTGTGGGGTTTTTTTCCTTTTTCTTCCCCTTTTCTTTATTTTCTTTTTTTTTTTTCCCCCTGTTTTTTGCTCCTTATTTGGGCTTGTGCACCCACTTACTCGATTAATTTTTTCCCAAGACACAAGTTGTCTTTCTGAGATGAAAATAAATGGAAAACTTCTCCCCTGTAAAGAGGGGGATCTTTTTCATCTGTTGTCAGAGTCAAAAATCCTGTTGTCATTTTTAGCACTGTCAGCAGGACCTGGAATATTTCCTGCCAAGTCTTTATTTCAATATATTTGATTGCTGCTTTCCCAAAGGAAGGCACCCACCGTGGAGCTGCTGCAGGGGAGAGATGCTTCATGTGTGCTTTGAGATCATGAAAAGGGTATAATAATTCAATTGTGATACGGGAAATATTTTCATGTCTGTAGAGTTTGTGAGTTTTAATAGAAGGGTTCCATCAAATCATAATACTCGGGCCATCGTTACAAAAAAAAAAAAATAGTACTCCATACTCCAGATGGTCAACTTGTGTGAATTAACTGCCTGTATATATAATAATCAGTCTTAGAGTTAAAAAAACCCTCCAAACCCGAACTAAATGTAACCAACCTCAAATAACCAAAGTCAGTGAAAAAAAACCCAAGAAAACTGCATGTGGGTTGTCTGCTTTCTTTTTTCTTTTTCTTTTTTTTTTTTTTTTTTTAATTGCTATGCAGCGGCTAAATCGAAATACAAAGTACAGGTGGAGACTCGCAGATGAAATTCTGCCACGTTCACTTTTAGGGCCCCATTCCTACGACGTTCCTAGCGGAGACGCACCCTCCAGCACGGGTCGGCGGGCGAGCCCCGGTGACCGGCCCGGGATGCTCCGGCTTGCCGGAGCTCCCGCATCCCCGAACGGCTTCCGACCCGCGCTCTGCGCTGTAACAGCCCCTCCTGACAAGCGCTGCCTGCTTGGTGTTAATTTTCTCCCGTGTTAAATTTTATTTTATTAAATTTTACCACGTTTTGGGTTATTTTACTCCATTTTGATTTATTTTGTTATATTGTTAATATCGTTATATTCTTCCTGTCAGGCCAACAGGGATGAGGCGACAACGTTCTCCCGAAACCTCAACGATCTGGGCGGTGTCGGAAGCCCGGGATGCAACCAGGGCCAGGGAAAACAGCATTTCAAGCGGGTCAGCAGCTGGAGCTCCGGGTTCCATCGGGCCCCTCGTTCCTCGGGATGGGGCCCAGGGCTCCGCGGGCCCAGGGCTCCGGCTCCTGCTGCTCTCCCGCTCCCGCGGGGCGGGCTNTTCGTGCTGCTCCCCCGCTCCGGCGGGGCGGGCTGAGCGTCCCCGCCACCGCCGCCGCCACGCCCTCCCGCAGCCCCGGCCCGCGCTGGCACCGCGGGCGCTGATTGGCTGAGCCCTGCAGCGGCCCGGGCTCCTATTGGCTGGTCTGCGCCCCTTGGCCCCGCCCCGCGGCGGCTGCGCTGAGGGCGGCGCGGAGGCGGCGGGAAGAGTCGGGAGCGTCCCGTGGCTGAGGGAAGCGTCCGCCCGTGGCCCTGTGGTCTCCCGGATTGCAGCTTCTGGACTCATTAAGTCATGTGCCGGTCATGGCGCTTCCCGCGTCCTTCGGGTTCCCTGCGGGCTAATTTGGGTCTGGAGGGAGGCGAGAAAATTTGAGGTGGCAGGGAAGGTGCGGAGCTGATGGCAGAGCAGCCTGGGCACAGTACCCGCTGGATTTTGTGTTCTTAGCGTCTCTAGGTCTGCCCTTGCTTCTGCCTGGCTACCATTTGAAGCTAGGGAAAAATCAAAAACAAACCCACAGGTTTTGCCTTCAGAATTTGTAATTATTGGTAGCTGCTGTAAAGCAGATATGTCCTCTGCATTTTTATAATAAAAGAGGACATAATTAACCACATTTGCAGGAAAAATGTGGAAAATGTTGGCAGAAAGAGTGATGCTAAACCTGGAGAAAGACTAGCTCCTTTAAAATATTACTCATTGAGATGCTTGTTTGGTCAAGGGCCATAGACATTAAATGACAAGATTATTTTATTTTCTATGGGAAGACTCAGATTTGTTGAGTCAAGTTGAACAGGGAATAATGAAGGCTGCATTTTGTGACTGAAGAATAGAACATTATTTGCTTGTAAGTCAAGAGCCAAGAAGAATAAACAAATTGAGATGGCTTCTGGACATTATGAGAAACTAGTCTAGGTATTTTGCAAATTGGTCTTTCACTTTCCAAAGATTCACACTCAACCTCAGCTATTCTTGTAAAAGCAATTTATTTCAGTAATGTACTATTTTTTTAAAATTTGGAAGTCAGTTTTGATGATTATTGGCTTGCCCTTTATTAGCCTCTTTATAGAATCACTGTCAAGATGTCTGGATGCATCTTGCAGGGGGTGCAAAGAATTGCCAAGAAGTAGATTGTAAGGATCTTGAAGATAATTTCAGTTTTCAACCAAACTTGGTTTTGGCACAAAACCCTTTCATGTATCTTACTAGTTAATGCTGTAGTTACTGTTGTATCCATTGCCTGAGGATGCACATGGGAGATGAATGGTGCTGTGAATGACAGGGCCATACAGGTCAGAGTTCTAGGTCTTAACTCCTCTAAACTTGCTAAATGGATTTGAACATAGTCTTGAGTTTACAGCTTTAAATAACCCCTAAAATTACCTGATTTTGCAAAGGTGTTGAACACCTGCTTTCCCCAATGGAGTTAGCTGGACTAATTTAAAATCTGCCAGGGTCTTTGATGTTTAAGTGGTATGGATGTAGTCTGCTGTAATGCAAGTGAGTTTAGATTTTGGACTGGTTGATAGTACAATATTCAGGTAAGACTTGATCACTTTAAACAAGGAAATGGCTCTAATCTATTAGAGAAATAGAGTTTCGAAGATTTTTGTATTAAACTCATATTTTAAATCCACGCACATGCACATGTGATTGGATCAGAAAGCTCTGCTGCAGGTATGAAAATGTGTGTCTTTTTAAGGGTCTCTTTTTATGGCTACAACTATTGGTGTTGCAAAGAAATGATTTATTGATCCAGAAAAACCTATGAGTTTGTTTGGGTACATTCATGCTGAAAATATTTCCAGGGGACTTTTTTTATTTTTCTATAGAAGTTATGTGCTTAGAAGTACATTTTGAAATAGTCACTGTGTTTGTAAGCTGTGTTTATAAGCTGTACATGTTTTTAAATGTAAAAAAGAATCCCCACACCTGCATCTGATGAAGTGAGCACCAAGGCTTGGATTCATACTCCCCATGTGCCAGGGAGACATGATGATGGGAGAAAAATCTAACTGCCCTTGGTGTCAGGTCAGGAAATGGTGAAGATCAAGGATTCTGTCTGAAAAGAGCAATTCTGCACTTGACTGTGAGCAGTTACTTTCTGAATTTTCACCTGAAGGTAAAGTTCAACATGTCAAGGTCATGTTCAAGCTCACTGGAGTTCATTGGACCGTATCAGATAAAATCTACAAGCAACAAGAATGCTTTCAGGTATATTCAAAATCAATCCAATAAGGAATGATTCCCTACAGCATATGTAATGCTATAAACTTGCATTTTACAAGAAACAGAAGAAAGTTTCTTAACAACTGAAAAAAGCCATAGCTGAAGGAACAGATCACTAGATCTGAGGTGTATATTCATCTATGTTTAGAGCTTATATTCTGAAATGTTATGGAAAGCTATGAGTAAAGTTCATAAGCTTTTTAGATTTGCATATGAGTGTGGCATTTTGATGTTTAAATTTTGATTTTTTAAATTTGTTCTGTTTGGATTGTATTATCCTGTTTGAAGGGTAATGAAAGAGCTTGCATTAATTTTTTAGAAATTGTAGACTGCTTGCTTTTGAAGAGACTGGTTTAGTAGCAGATAATTTGAAGTTCTGATCTGAAACGGAGTAATTTTTATAAAAATTAAAAAAAAATCACAATAATATTTTTATTTTATATTATCAAATAAAAAAAGGGCAGGGGAGGAAAAAATATTCTAAAACTTTCATTCTAATTTTCCTTTTTTTTTCATTCTTTTAATTTTATTAATAAAACTTTCTTCATAATCTTAAAATTTAAACCTATTCTTCCTTCTCCTAAAATCATATCTCACAAAAAAATACACTAATAAATTTAGCTAATTCTAAACCCACCACATTATTTAATACATTAACCAAAAAATTCAAATTAACAAATCTAAACCACTGCAGTGATTTAAAAAGACAGCATAAATAAAGTGAGGTTCATAGTGCTAAGGAAAATTTAATCACTCTGCTGCTGTTCGCAACACTTTAGTTTCATTGCTGATGGCTAAACAGTTGCAATGAGAAAACTTTAGGAAGAATAGGAAGAGGTGAAATTTTTATATTCCTTTATAGTATTTAAAACCTGTTGGTAAGTCAGAGCAACAGAGGCCTGTATTTTAGCTTTAGAGCATATGACTGGTTCTTACAGAATGAACAATTATTTTTTTTGGCTCTATTCAGAAAATTGGATGATCAAAAATATGTTTCAGTTCTGAGTCTTGTTTTTCTGTGTAAAACTTGCACTTACCTATTTTTCAGTAGTCTAAGCTATGCAGTAGCTCACCAAAAGAAATAACCAAAAAAACAGACAGTGTAGTTTTTTTAGTGTACTTCTTGAAAAGTCAGAGGCTGAACACTGGGGTTTTCAGAGGTACTCCACCAAAGATCCTTCTAGCTACAGCATGGGGGTAAAGAGTCCTGTTGGGAATGCACGTTTGCAGCTGAGCAACAACCTAGAATTGCTTCAGAGTAGCTGCATGGCTGATGGTTGGCCTCCAGTTTGGGCTTATTATTTCTTCAGTGAGCCCCTCCCTCCTTGTAGAAACAAACAAAACTGACATTTTTTGATAGAAACAAAGGACTATGGGGACCCTCATCCTCTGGTCTGAGATGAGGCAGGATTCTGGTTGCAACTTGGAGCACCCTGTGGCCCACAGTGACAGTTGTCTTTGTCAGTGCCCATAAGGAAAACTACTTCTGCTTTGTGCAGGCCAGAATTCACTGCAGCAACACAGAAATTTTGTGGTCTATTTCTTTTTCCCTTTCTGTTTATAAAGAAGAAACTTAATTTAACATCCCTTTGTTTTGTGTTGCTGACAGCCAGCTAGCTAAGAATAATGCCTTTTGGACAAAGCAGAGGGAGGAAGCAAAGCAATTTTTCACTGCTTTAGTCTAAGATATCTAAATTTGAAGCAAGTTTGTTATATTAAATTATTTCAGTGGTTCTATAACATTGTATGCTAGTATCAAAAAGGACAGTTTAATTATTGAAGAAATGGAGAGTTAAGTTCCTGAATGAGTTAATTTTAGTTTAATGTGGAGCAACAAAGTTGCTTAATTTTTTGAGGTAGCCTGTATAAATTTTAGAATATGCCTCTATGCTTTGCTGTGATCTTCCAAAAACGTTTAAAATAGATAGAGAACAGAAGGATACAGAGAAGGATACATATTTTCTTAAATAAAGGAATAAATAGGAAAAAAATATATGACTTTTGTTCCTGAATGAAATTTGTTGGGAATAATATCTCATGCTTTTGTCATAGCTAATGAAAAAACCTCAAACCTGTTGTAAGGGGATATAAAACAGTTGAAAAATATAATTAGCAAAATAAAACCATTCACAATGATGCAGACAATTATTTGTCTCAAATATTACATTCAATGTTTATCTTCACTTAGAAGAATTTGTATAAAAAACATGACCTTTATCTCTGATTATATACATCTCTTCCATAAAGCTCTGATTCACTACACTTCAGATAAGACCTGCTTCTTGCTCTCAGCTTAATGCTTTGGAAATAAAGGAATTTTAATGTGGTGCAAAAACTAATAGCAAATGTGAATCCATAGTTGGAAGCATTTCCTTAAATGGTTCTTGTAAACTGCTAGTCATATTTAAAGTCAAACTTCATATTAATAAAACAAGGAATACATTTCACTGATTAAGATGTATCATGTAAGAAAACAAACAGATCCTTTGCTTTAAAATGCCTTCTTCCTTTATGCAGCAGATGGTGCTAGATTGTGAATATATGTCAATTTGATTTATTTATAGTCTGAAGAATATGTGGTGAAAGACATGGCATGTACAATGTTCAGATAGACTACATAGCAAACTGATCTTTATAAACTCATTTGTTTTGGCACAGTCTTCTGTGGTGTGCATGCTTTTCCTGATGTCTCCTCTGCACCCTTGCAAGACTTTCAGAATTGCTATTTGTGCTTACGAAAGATGTCAAACTTAACAAGCAACTGAGTGACAGAATTACAGTCAGTTCTAAAAGGTACCTTTTAGCTAAAGAATAGGTAGACTAGAGATAATAGGAGTTTAGGCAAACTTAATTTATATTTTGTACTAGAGCCTGTACTGTCAGCAGCATCCCAAAAGCCCATCCAGGTCTGCGTGTTAGCTAGCGCTCCTGGGCTTAATCGTAGCAGATACAGCTATGCTACTAAAAAGAAAAACATCTACAGAAGGGTTCATGTTTAGACCTGCACTTAGACTGCCCCCCAATAGGTCTTTGGGCTCACCTAGAGTGCCTATCTGCAGCCTGGCATCTAAAGCTGCCAGAGGTGAGAGAGCTGCAGAAGTGTCAGTGCATAGCTATCAAAACACAGAATGCCACATGGCTTCTAATGTTATCTTGCCCTTGTGCTCTCCTGCCTCCATCCAGCGTGAGCCATTGTCAGAGTACAGTCAGCTCCAGTCACATCACCTGTACCTTAGCATAATTGGATTTGTTGGCTGAAGCATTACTCAAGGAGCTCCGTGTCTCACTTTTGAGGGATTACAATGGACGTTTGGTGTCTAAGTTTTCAGGGCCCTTTGGAAAATTCCAGATGCAACGGTATACAAAATAGGCTGTTTTGTCCCTTGACAGTGGGAACCTTTGTTAGAGTCTTTAGCTTAGATCCTGACTTCTCCTTGAGGAAGTGATAGATCAAGAAATATGCAAAGTTAGAGCTTATTTGCCTCATCCAAGACCTTGAGGATGAAAGAGGCAATGTCATTGCAGCCTTTCCAGAGGCTTTTCCTGGACTGGAGAAATACCCTTTTGGGATCCTTCAGGTGCTGATTAGAAATTCAACAGAGAAAAAAAGCCTGCTCAAACACAGAGGAAAACTAGCATGTATTCACTAAGACATCCTCAAATGTCACCCCAGAAGTCAGGTCCTGAGGTCAGTACATTGGTAAGTATGAAGAATTATTATTACTAAATTAATGCATTAGTAATGTAGAGACTAATGAGTTTCCATAAAAGTGAGAGAGAATGTTTAATCCTGTCTATCCTTCACTAGAAGTGGTTACTAAAGCAACTGCAGGAAGTTTCATCACTAAACCACAGCTAATGTCAGTATAACCAGGTGTTGCTATAATTCCTGATAAATGAGGCTTCTAATGCAATAATGGCATAATTATTTAGTGACTCCACAGATGGGGAAAACAGTAAGAAAAATAGTCCAGAGTCTTGGATTGCCAGAGTAATTTTCTCAAAAAGACAATTAAAGTGTTACCTAAATTCATATTTTACAGAGGCTTTTAAATAGCATTACCTCAGTTTGAATGTTCATGGAAAAAATCTCTTGTATTATAGCTTCCCACATACAGTTCAGATTCCTTGCTTCAAGGTCTTGCACAAATTAGTTCCCATCTGCCTTTTTTTCCCTGTCTTCTAGCCCATTTCTTGCTTGTCTTGTCTGGCTCAAGCCTACCCCTTTTCCTACTTCTCACCTCTGATTTCTTTTCTGGTAATTATATATATATATATATATTTTAAATTTTGCAAGTCGCTTTATGGGAACACAAACATCATGTTTTCCCTATTGAAGAAGATTAAAGTGTAAAAACAAAGAAATCATACAGGAATAATGTGTGTGTTCTGTGTATTCTGTATGAAACTTGCCTGAATATTGGGAATGGACTATTATGTAAGTAACAGCTCTACTTGGTAACATAAAAAGTGCTTAACTGTGCAACATACTCATACAGGACCATATCATATTGTTGGTAATGGGAATCATCTTACACTCTGACCAAGTTCATGTCAGGCCTTTGGGAACAAGAGAGGCATCACAGAAGCTGGCTAAAGGAGAATAAAACAAACTTAGGAGAAAAACAACCAGTAATGATGTTGAGCTAAAGCTTGTTGGTGCAGATGTTGTTGAGGAGTTACAGCACCATATGATTAGAGCCTGGATTCATATGTGAAAGATTTCCTAAATCTTAAACAGAAATCACTGACAGCTTACTTCAGGCCTCTCTTAGCAAAATTAGTGCTTTTTCACACTCAACTTGAGTTATTAAAATTTAACTCAAGTTTTAGCTCTTTAGTACAAGTTTAGTTAGCTATTCAATGAAGTTAGCTCTTTTGAAGAAGTCAAACTGCTTTGTAGTCCTCACTTGAGTTACTGGGTCAAATTTTAAGTCCTGACAGGCAGGATATAATAATTTGAGTCTTTTGCTTAGCTAATACATAGACAGACTTACCTAAAGTCAACTTGCACTTTCTCTCTTCCATCTATTTCCAAACCATTTTAAAGCCTTTTTTTCTCATGCCAGGTGGTCTCTTTCTACATTTTTTATTGCAAAACATTCCAGAATGTCCAATGACATCAGCATCAAGTATTTTGCTGTGGTCTAGGATAGGATCTTCAGATTTTCTAAACACTGTTTAAACAATCTTAACATTGTTTCTACAAAATTGTTATATACCCAGAAGAATTTCATTGCAAACATGACTTCCATAACAACTTTTTTGTTATAATTCTGGTTTTCTCAGATACCTTCAAAATTAGCCCATTCAGGAAGATTTCTTAAGTGTGCACAATAATGGAGCACAATATGCTTGAATGATTAATTTTCAGTTCTGCCCTTCTGCAGCTCCAGTCTTTGCTTTCTGCCCATTCCTCCTGGTCCCCATAAGAGATATTCATTCTTCTTTGTGGATTCTTGTAGAAAAAGACATTGTGAAGTTCCTAGGAAAAGTTGGGGGAAAATTATTTTTTTCAGGTTTTGTTTTGTGTAATGGGGTAGCTTGACTGAAATTGTTCTAACAGCTTTTTTTTTTCCCTATCTGCCTAGCCAATTAGTCCTTAGGCTTTAATGGCTGAGAAGAAGAGATCTGGCTTTTGTGGGATTTGTTTCCTTTGAGAAAAATCTCCAAATATTGCTTTGTTTCCCTGAGTTTCCTGTCCTCAGTTCAGTGGACTAAGCCTGACTCTGTCTGTAAGCAGCCAACTTCAGGGTGCTTGAAACCAAGAGTCAGATCACTCTCTATGAAATGAATTAGATAATCATGGGGTATTAAGGAGGTATTAAGAGGGCCTGCTCTCTGCCCATGATCTCTTTGAGTAAGAATTATTATATCAGACTGCAGTAGAGATTTCTGGCAAAAATAAAATCTGTTGTATGTGTTGACATGTGTCTTGTCCCTTGAATCAGTGCCCTGGGGAAGGACCTTAGCTTCAGGATTCAACCAAACATACACTAATCAGAGAAGGCCCCTGATTCCCCACCAGCCTTGGCCATGTCCCTGAGTAACAGCAAGCACTACTGATGTGGAGCCAGGCTCACGGGCTTCCTCTGAGGAGAGGGAGCCCAGGCTTGAGGACACATGCTGGGGAGATGACAAATGAACACCACGAGATGTGACAGTGTGCCTTATCCCTGCAGGAGCCTCCTCTGGGATGAGCCGGTCCTATAGAGCAATCTTTACTGCACTGTATATCTTTTCAATAATTCAACACGGGGGAGAGCGCTGAAAAGGCTTCACTGATCTGCTAATCCACTGATCTGTCCTGTTTCCAGGGGTCCTCTTTCTTGGCCCCTGGTTTATAACAAAATTATTAATACAAAAAGTAATCACATGTCTGTTATGTAGGCTGTGAAGGATGCACATAGTGTGGCAATGACTATTGAGACCCCAGGAGAAGGAAACTTGCCAAGTGTGCAGTAAAACCTCACAGGACAGGTGAGATGTGTTTGGGACAGTACGGATGTGACTGAGAGCCTCCAAAAATGCCATGTGGTGTGGATAGAGGAGGATGATGTAGTCATGGAGGCGTTTCAGGGATAACTCAAATGACCAACCTCCCAACAATATTAAAGTGATTCTTCTCGTTGCAGAGAGGGGGCAGAGCTTA
Source organism: Anthoscopus minutus (assembly GCA_013399455.1). Classification (NCBI taxonomy): domain Eukaryota; kingdom Metazoa; phylum Chordata; class Aves; order Passeriformes; family Paridae; genus Anthoscopus; species Anthoscopus minutus. The sequence goes on from VWYI01018024.1 coordinate 92,146, forward strand.
GTGTCACATGGGCGTGGCTGTTATCCCGTGCCATGCACATCATCTGCGAGGGGCATGGTTTTGGGAAGAAAAGGTAAAAGCACTCCTGGAGGTGTGTCATTTTTTGCCTTGCTCTCTCCAGTGGGAAAGCTGTCAGCACCAGTCCTGCAGACTCCATCCTTTTCTGCCTCCATCCATCCTCTCCCATTTTTCTGAGACACAGCTGCAGGATGTGGTGCTGAAAGGAAAGCATCATCCAAGTGGAACTAAATTGTTTGTGAACACCTTTCTCTGGGTATAACATCTTCTTTTTGTATACTTTTGTTATTATTGCTGCCGTTACTGTGTGTTTCTTATTTAATTGCTTTTTGCTTTCAGGAAATTGTTATCTCAACAAATAGTCGCTGCTTTTGTCCCTCTCTTACCAGAAGGGGCGAGGAAAGGGAGTGGCTTACTTGGAGTTTAATTTCTGGTTGGTATTCAAACACCACAGTGACCAACAGGGCTTAATACCTGCAATATTTTCAGTCTGCAAATAAGCGCTCCATTTCTCAAAAATGTTATCTTTTTGAGATTTTATCATACTTTACCACAGTAAGGAGGGATTTCTTGGACTTCATAATTTATTAACTTCTCAGTTTTATCTGTTTGTGTTTAACTTGACTTAGTCATGTTGACTTTCATCTTTATATCAGATACTTAATTTGTTCACCAGCTGCTTGTTTTTGTAATTTATGGACATCTCAAGGTAACATTTTCATCATCAGAGTAACATTTTCTCTGCTTTTGCTTTTCAATTCCCTGTGCCATTTATAATCCCTTTAAAACTTCTGCTCTGGTTCTGCAGCCTTTAGAAATCTAGATGAGGATCCTCTAAGAGCTACTTTTACAATTTTGTGTTTCTTATAAGTGGATTCTGAGTGACTGTTGCCATAGGCACTACAATACTGCATGTCCGACTCAACAATCTCAGCCTTGTTAAATGATAACAAGAAATCACCAGTTTGAGATGTTTTAGGAAAAGAAATCTTGTCTTTTTGAAGTTTTCTTTTTTAGGTTCTCATGTTCTTTGGGCTTTTTTACCACAATCTAACAACTGCATTCTCTCTCCACTGTCCTGTAGGCTATTGAAAGTCTAGCATCTTTGAGCAAATAATTGACAAGTATAAAAAACTCAACTCTTGCAAACTGCTAAGTCTGCACTATTGGCAGTTTTCTTATTCACCTCTTTCTGCTTGTTTCCTTCTAGATTTACCCTCTGGCTTTTCTTTTATGGCCACCAGGAAATGTTTTTTAGCTGTTGGGAAGGAGCTCACAGTTATCAGGGAGCTTACCCAGAGCATCTGGCTGCTGAGGCTGTTGTGAGAGGCTGCCACCCTTGGTGTAGCTGCTGCTGAGCTGGAGGAAGCTGTGCTGGTACCTCAGTGCCGAATGTGGAAATGACCCTCCCAGCAGCAGCATTCACTGCCCTGCTCTCTCCTGTCCTCCTTTTGTCCAACACGAGAAGCAAGCTTGATCCTTCATGGTGTTCCCTGTCTCCCATTCCAGGTCCTTTCCACATCAGAAAGAGCCTAGCCCTGGGTTCTCTTCTTGCGGGGGAGCAATTCAGCTGTTTCTGCCATAACAAAACATGCCATCATTCAGGAGGCCATCCAGTCCTGCACACAACAGAATCAGTGCAGGGTCATTCAGGCCAGGATGCTCAAGGCTTTGGAGACTTGGTACATGCAGTGGAGCTCTGTCTGATAATAGAAGAATGAGAACAGAATTTCTTCTATAGCTGTTTATCTTGAGATCAGCAAGGCATCTTATACCATCTCTTGCCACATATTTATTGATGAACAGATGAAGAATGAACTAGATAAATGGGAAACCATTTGAACTCAGAGTCTGAAAGCTTATGAACAGCAACTTGAAGTCCAGCTGGAGGCCACTCACTAGAGATGTGCCTGAGGAGGCTAATAATGTTAATCAATAATGTTTTCATTAATGACCTGAACCACAGAATCACAGAATAAGTTGAGTTGGAAGGGACACTCAAGAATCACTGAGTCCAAGCTCTTCACAGAACCATCCACAAAATTCACACTATGTGCCTGAGAGCATTGTCAAAACACTTCTTGAACTCTGTCAGGCTGGTGCTGTGGCCACTTCCTGGAGAGCCTGTTTCAGTGCTCAACTACCCTCTGGGGAAAGAACCTTTTCCTGCTGTCCAGCTTAAACCTCTCCTGACACAGCTTCAGGCCATTCCCTGAATTCCTTTCATTGCTTACCCGAGAGAAGAGATCACTGCCTGCTCTTCCTCTTCCTCTCACAAGGAAGTTGTAGACTGGAATAAGGTCTCCCCTTAGGCTCCGGGCTGAGCAGACCAACTGACCCCAGGTGGTTGTGATACAATTCAAAAGGACCGTGGCAGGCTCAAGAAACAGTCTGAAAGGAGTCCCATTAAGTTAAAAAAAAATGAAATGCTGTGGCCTGCCACTGTGAAGGAGCAACTTATGCATCACTGCATGCTAGGGACAAACTGTCTGGAAAGCAGTTTTACAGGAAATCACTTGGGGCTCCTGGTGGACAACGAATGTGATTCAGCAGTGTGCTCTCACAGTGAAATGGCCAACAGCCTTCTGGGATCAGGCAGAGCATTAGCTTCCTCTTTACTCAGCCTTGGTGAAGGCCCAGTGCAAGAGAGGCAGGGGCTTGCTGGAATGAGTCCAGTGAAAGTTTATGAATGTGATTAAGAAAGTGGAACATTTTGCATAGTAAAGGCTAACATTTTGCATAGTAAAGCCTGAAGAAGAAAAGGCCCAGGAGGATGTGATCAACACATCCATATGCCTAAGAGGAGTGGCTAAAGAAGGAAAAGCCTGTAGGACAAGATGCAATGGGCACAAACTGAAACAGGAGATGGAGTGATCATGCAAAGATTCCCTCTGAACACACATCTTAAAACTGAAGCTTGGCAGTTGGGCTGAAAAGCAAGAATTAGCAATTTTTAATGACCCATCTTAACCCCATTCTTCATATTCAGATACATATTATTTTGTTTATGATTTGCCACATTTCTGTGGTGAATGGTTCTTTTTTCATTATGAATTCATTATTATATACAGGCTTCACTTTCATAAAACTTCTGTCTCTCACTCTCTCTCAGCTCTCAGGTAAATGTCTTTTGTCACAGGATAAGTACCAGGTATTGCTTATACCAGCTAAAGAAGACTGGTAGATATTTTAGTGCAAAGCCAGACATGTAAGTAAGGTGCATTTTCTGATCAAACTAAGAAAAAGACATTTATTTGTAAATTAGTGTTGTGTTTGATGTGAGCCCTGTGAAAAGGGGTCGAAGAACCTGTGAGGTCTGTGAATAATTTTTCAGGTACTTACATAATTGTAATATCTAGCATGCATATCACAGAATTTATCAGAAACTTATCAATAAGTTGTGCTTTTTTTCTGATTAACACATGCAAATCTGTAAGACCAACTTCTGTGCCCCAGAAAATACTGGGGACAAAGTCACAGTCACGTACTTAAATTGGTACTTTGAGTTTTAAAATACAATATAAAAACTATTATTATAAATCACTAAGATGTACACAGTACTCCAGGCTTTTTGATGCCATTACAAATAAGTGACAGTTTCACAGAAAGTATTTAACACCATGTGAAATCACAAGAGAAAAAGCAAGGCAACAAAATTATGCTAAACCAGGATGTTTAACAATTAGCCAGGAAGAAGCCATTTTAATAATCTGAGGCAGATAAGGATAGAGACTCTTCCCATCGTCAGTGGAGTAAGTGGCAGATTTTCAAGGAGTCAGGTGAATGTGTTAAAGAAAATTTATTTGCTATAATAACCAGAGTCTCTCCATCACCTGCATTCTTTTTTAAAAAGTAAAAATGACTTTGCCTTAAAAATTAGGTATCTTGTGCACCCTGCCATCCCAGTACTGACGCCTTTGTTTCTTAGCTCAGATCTAACCTGTAGCTTCCTTCTGGGAGAGAAACAGCTTCTGCCCTTGGGAGGGAGCCCTCAGAAGGCAGAAACATCTGGTGTGACAGCATGGGCCAGAGAAAGGAGACACAAGTTTGATGGACTGCCTTTGGAACTGGAAAGGGTTTCTGTCTGCTCTCCCACATTTTGAGTTATGTTACTTTTTTTGTTTGGAGCCTTCTGCTTCCATTGTGGCCCGGAGTAGCTCAGGACAGCAGGAATCCCCTGGACATCAGAGCCTCAGGGCTCTTGAGGAGATGTATGTTGTTTTACATTCTGCCATCACAAAACATCTTGGGGGACTGGATATTTGCTTCTGCTTTTCTTGTGCTTTCTGGCTATTTTTATCCATTTATGGAAGCACCACCAGTAATAGAAAATAATTTGCTTTAAAATAAATAAAGTTTCTGGTGGACTTGGTGATGACACGATAATATTCATGCACCTGATTCCAATTCTACTTCCTTGAAATACAACTCTTTCTTTGTTCTCTGTGTCACTCCTCTACGTTAATAATATTTAGTACTGATTTTCACCCTCCAAGATATCTAGATTTGTGCACGGTGGTGAAGCATATAACCTAAGTTAGCTCTCTAAAATCGATCTAGGCTGTAGGTCATGGAGATTTGTGTATCTCCTAAGAGATGTTTATTCTTTATTTTTATATTCTTTCATTCTGATATGTTGCTACTGTTGCTTATACTCAAACATTTCAGATTGTACATAGGAATGAGTGCTTGACTAAGAGTCATGAATAACACTTATTTCATGAGTAGTGACAGCAGGGAGTTGTTCTTGTTCTTTTCAGAATTTTGTGAACTTCCTATGTCTTATTTTAGGCTTGTTGCTGGAGGTCAGTAGTTCACAGGCATTTTCTGAACAAATGAGAAACTGAGAAAAGTTGAGAGCTTGAATTAATGTGTCAGAGATAATAGGGATAATTTATTTCTTCATAGAAGAAAGATAGAAATTAATCCTTTTTCAATACTGAAAAAAGTTCAGTCTCCAGTTTTCAAGAAGAGATCTTTTTCCTGCCACTTGCTTCATGCTGGACTACCAGTTCTAATAAGGAACTTCCAGTATTTGCATCTTTGTGACTCTTTCAGAAACACTACCTCATTTGTTCTTAATAACATTACTGAAAAATACCAGTAATTATATAATGGCTGTAGAAATCACATTTTAAATAAATGAAGAGAGAAATGATTTTTTTTTATTATAACTCTCCAATTTATATGTAATTACCAGTTATAAAAGAACCTTCCTGGTATGCATAATGACCACCTTTTGTCCTTGCATGAAAAGTCGAGGTGTTTTCATTCAAGGTTTTGTTCTCTTCAGCTTATTCCTGGCTGGTTGGGGAGACAGAGGCAGCTGTTTTTATGACAAGTCACACAGCCCTTCCCCAGACTATTGAAAGTGTTGGTTTGAAAACCAGCTGGGTGTATTCTTAGTCTGTCAAGCCCAGGCCATAGAAACAAGAATCCCGGGCAAGCTAGTTGAAATGTGCCATTGTTAAAAGGGAGCTGTTCTTGATGTTGTTTTTTAATGTTAATAGAAACTAGAAATTACTAATTACCTGTAACTGCTATGATTTAAGAGTAATACAATAGAAAACATGTAGACAACATAAAGCAACACGCGTTGTTTTCTCAGTTATTTCAGGCTCCACTAGAGATTTGATTCTCTGCCATCTTTTGTGTAAGTACATATAAAATTCTGCAAGAAAAAGATGCAGGGCTAGTCTTGCTGTATCAGTTGTTATGTATTATCTGTAAGCTACAGTAGAATTCATAATCAGAATGAAAAATACCTTTGTTTTTTAAACAGAAGGATAAAGGTTACTGTGATGTAGCACCACAGCCACCTTTTTGACAGAAATTTGCCAGATAACTGATGGAGGATGATGATACATTTTTGCCTTCATAATTTTTGGACTGGAAGGATATTGCTAGAGATGGAAAATGTAGAAAAGAGGTGGGGTCTGTAGATGATACAGTCATGGACTGCATGAAAATTGTAGTTACTGGGACAAAGGAAAATGCTGAACATAATTCTTGTGGAGGCATGAGACCTGGTGCTTGACAGCAGCCTGGATACATAATCTCAAGGTGAAAGAGCCTCAGGTGATCAGGACAGGTGGCAGAGTTCCTGTGTAGTCTTTGCAGCCTACAGCAGTTTTATATAGTTGACCCACATCATGTGAGAGTGCTCAGAACAGCAGAATCTTTGTCATCACTTTTGTGATGGCATGGTATTACAGGTACAGCAAATGATGGGTACAAAAAGGACACCTGCATCTGTGAGCTTGTCATGAACTTAACAGCAACTGGGATGAGTGCCTGGCAAATTTAGTACACATACTTCTGGGAGAAGCTTTGCTACCAATAACACCCCATATTCTCCTTCAAAAAATAGGGAAATGGCCAGATGTTTTTCCTGCTTCAGCATCTATCACAGGTTTGATTCTGTTTTGGCAGAAATATTCCCAAGAAGGTGGAAAAGAAAAAAAAGTGCCTTGCTTCAGTGCTATTTTTCCCAAATTTTAGGAACTCTTGGTTTTAATTTGGAGTATGAAGAATACTGGAGCTTGACTGTTGTTTTCATGAAAATTTCCCCAGACTTGGGCTCTGAAAATTTTCCTTTAAAACACATAAACTTTCTTTTGTAAAGTGTGCTTTTTGAACAGTAAGCAATTGGGTCAGTGATAGGTCCACTTTGTCAGTGCAGACTTCTTATGTTGTGGCTGCCAGACAAGTGAAATGAGTAGGTACAAGAAAGTGAAATTTCAGTTGAGCAAGCAGCAATAAATTTTAAGTGTTGCAATATCCACTATCTAACTTTGGGTACTAAACTGTCTTCCTACAGGTAAGGATTTTATAGATTTTGAAATTTTGTTTCAAAGGCTTTTTCCTAAAAGACTAAATCTAGTTCCAGATCTGAAACACAGAAAGGTGGAATAAAGTGATTAGTTTTAATCACTACAATAGTTGAGAGTCTGGTTTTCCAAGGATTTGGATGCTTTTCCATTCTTTAAACATCCCCATACTCCCTATTTCTCTGCAATAATTTTACTTTCACTTTTATTCCCTACTCTTTATGGTGCCTTCTGCACATCCCTCATTGCCCATTCCCCCTCTTGCACTGAAGCCTTTCTTTCAGCAGAGGCAAGCTGCCCACACAGAGGTGTCTGTCCCAAGGGAGCTGAGTTGCATTCTAGTCTTCTTCCCTAAACCTTGGCTGACAGCAGTGAGAGCCAGGGCATAAGTGCTTAGCCATGTAGGCCTCAGCTTAGAGCTGAGTCTTTCCAGCAGCTAAAATGAGCTAATGTTAGAGGGGAAGTTAAACCACTGACTGTGAATGGAATGGTGGTTTCTCATAACTATGGGTCTAAACTGCCCGGTTGGATATGGCTCTGAGCAACCTGGTCAAATGGAAGGTATCCCTGACTATGACAGGGATATTTGAACTAGATGATCTTTAAAGGTTTCATTCAACCCAAACCACTGTAATGATTCTGTGATTTGTATTTTGCTGCAAAAGCAATGCTTGCTGCAGTCAGCTTCTTTTAGCTATGAAGTGGGGTCAGTCAGGAAATACAAATTACTGCAGGGGTCTGACATTTACTTGGCAAACGCATTTTATGTGGAATCAAATTTGAAAGGTATGGAAGTACATCAGCTGATGGCTGCTTATTCTGTTGCTAATGAAATTGCCTTTGTTGAGGTTAGAACTAAAAGCCTGTTCATCAAAATATATGGGCAAATGGATTTGTCATATCAGATGTTATAATAAAAATCACTAAATATTTAACAGTCTTAATATTGAATTAAAATATCTCTCTTGTTTTCAGCAATCCACTTGTTTTATTTAGTTATTGCTTAACAAAGTAGACTAGGTAATGATCAGGGGATTTACAATATGTAATTGGTTCCTGGTGCTAATGTATATGTATCTAGCAAGTAGCTGAATTTTCTCCATCCAAATGCATTACATTTATTATCTTGATAGATGTGTAATGAGAATTAATTGAGGCAACAATGTAGAAATTCTACCCAGCTTCTATCAGAAAAAAACCCAACTCTTCTTTCATTTATTTGGTTCCAAATTTCAGTGTAAACCCATTTTATCACTATCCATGTAACATTAGGAAGATTTTATAACTTGAAAGTGTGCAGTGGTGAGCCTGGGAGGTGATGATTGAGTTGATCACAGCCTTGAGGAGTCCAAAACAAGCATGTTGGTGTGTGCTTCACACTATGGTTATGGGTGGTCCAGACAGGACAGACTCTCCATAGTTCTTTGTCAACTGCATCTTGTTTATATTCATATCTTTTGCTTCTCAATTACTTGCAAAGTATTGAGAAGTTGTGCGATTAACACTCCTAATTGAGATGATATGATGTAAATGCATGTGTTGTCTGCCTACTGTGACAGGCTGTTTGTTGCATAATCTCCCTCAAAGGCTTCATAGATGCTGCTGCTTCTGAGAGCCCTGTCCTGAAGGAATCTGCAGGAATCTGCAGCCATAGCTTGTAACGACCCACTGTGCAGAAGGAGAGTGGGGAACATGACTGCTTCTTCATCTCACCTTGAAATCTCTGAATGTGGGACAGAAATATTTGGTCATCACTGAACACCGAAAACACGAGAACATAACCCAACTAAATAGTCCTAAAATAGTACTTTCTATTTCATGCCACAGAGACCCTTGTCTTCTTGACTGTCAATAGCAAGTGAATGGTAAATTTAATATACAGTGATGCATGCTAAAGCCCACAGGTAAATTGCTGTATTATTTGTAATAATTTACTTTCTATTTAACATACTGGAGTTGTTCCAAGGACATCTTTTCATAGAAGAAGCAGATGTAGATGAAGTTTTTCACAATTTAGGCTGTATTTTTTTCTCAAACATTTAATTAGCAGGCATTAACACAGCCAGACACTTGAAATGGCGCTAAAACAATTGTTTGATATTAAACAGCACACACATTCAACTTGTGAATGGAGTAATACTGAAAAGCTTGAAAATATCATCAAATTGCAGTGTGTTTAAAGAAGAAGTTTTGATTTTCTTCCAAGGTTTTCTTTCCTGCAGAATTTAAAAGCTGGGGGAATAAAGTTCCAATGAACACCAAAAACTAAAAGAATATGAAAGAGAAAAGATTGTTTCTCTGCCAAGATCTTATTAATGTGTCTTTCACAGAACAGAAAAAGAATTGTGACCCATATTCTAAAAGCTGTATTGAACTGCTGCACTCTTACTTGGAAAAGTTTGATCACATTATTGTGGGAAGTGTGGGACCCTGAATCATCTTGTTAAAAATTTGAATGTGAAAAAGGAATCTAAATAGTGTTTAAAATAAGAAGTTGCTAACAAGCACAATAAACTCAGCTGTACAGTCATTTTTGCAAGTTGTGTGTTTAGGGGAAGATTCAACAGGTGACTGCAAAAGCAACTGCTTGCTTTTCTGAACTTTCCTGACTGCACTGAGAGCACCAGAATGACAGACATGAGCATGTCCCAAAGGCTCTTGGTGCTTCTGGATATTGCTCAACATCCCTTGAAGATGCTTGTTAGTGGCAGCCTGAGGTTTAGCACTGTAATCATGTGTAAGTCAGAAAAAAGCCTAGATTTCATCATCTAAAAACATCGACTCCACAGTTTTCCACCATCAGTTAGCCATCATTTCATTAGTCTTTATCTAGAGTACTCTTATATTTTATATAGATTAATCATTTATCATAAAAAAAGAGAATATACAGATACATAAATGATTTCTTTTGATACTTCCACAGAATCAAAGGTTTTCCAAAACATGCTGAAAATTTTATTATTTGCAGTACCTCTGGATAAATATGTTTGGTTTATAACTGCTGACAACACAAAAAGCAACCTTCCTTCCCCTAAGTCATATATTCCTACTAATCATGTACCATCATAGACAGGATTTCTATAGAAAGTCTTTTATACAGTTATAAGCCTGTACTATGAGAAGACTAAATCCTGAAATATATTTCCCCAACACCTCCTCTGTCATTTTTGGCTCATCTCCTAACCTGACCTAACTTGCAATCAAGAGCAAACTTCTTGCAAATCAACAAATACTGAATGAATCTGTGCATGGCAGAACCCCATGATCCAAAACAAGAAGTATGTGGGCACATAATTTTCATAACTGCCGTGGTAGATGTATTTCACAAGGGAATAACAATAATCCAGGAGTGAATTGCTCATATAATGCTCCCATACCATAAGACAAATACTTTTACAGACGTTAATCCCAACAAATAGGAGTTAATTAATACAGAACAACTGAGAAACAACTAATTACCAAGCAAATACTTTCATGAAAGAGCCAGTGCATCTTTGACATTTTTGTCCTGATTTTCAAAAAAGACTGATGTAATTCTTCCAAAACACAAGTCTGAGAAAAAAAAGTGTATATTTTGATGGATTCTGGACATAGTAGATATGATAAAAACAAGAATTATAGGGTAAGTTAGTATTGCAGTTTTTGGAAAGAATGAAAAACCTGGAATGACAGTTGCTGGTGTGCATGTAATTCTAGAAACACAGCAAGCAGTCTGCTAGAGAACAATTTGTTTGAGCTTACCATAATTCTTTTAACCAGTTAGGCAAGTAGAAAGGCAGTGGGAGTTGTTACCCCTGGAGAAGGATGAGGATGTTATCAAGAGGACAGGAAATTGATAACCTCTCAATGAAAGTCTCATGAGGAGTAAATAGTTATTTGCCACTTGTGAAAGATTAGCCCTGAATCACAGTATGGAGAAGAGCAAATCAGAGCCTGTGTGAAACCACACAGCGTGGGATTTTCAAAACAAAGCACTCATGTGGCAAAATAAGAGAATAGTTCATGCACATATTATTGTGAGAAATTAGCATATGTAGTACCATTTTCACACTCAACCCATGGGGTTTAGAAAGAATCAATTATTGCCAACACCTGCTTTGGATAGCATTTTTTTTTCAGCTGGCCAAGAGATTATGTAAATGAATCAGAAAACTTATGATTCCCTTTATGTGGTGTGGTGAGATGGTGGCTGCCTGCTGGCTAAGGTGAGTTTTGGGATGGTCACTGGGGTGCTTGGGTGTGGATTGTGTAGGGGGAAGGAGAAGTGTACATTTGATTTGATGAGCTTAGAGAAGGCAGCTCTGGCCACAGTCAGGATCACATGTTCACCTTCAGGTGGAAAGAGCAATGCCCCACACAGTTGTCAAATCCTCATTTTGTGGAAATCCTTCCACACCTCTTTTTTTTCTAATTTGGAATATAGCTGTACCAGGGGGTACAGCTTATTGGTGGGCACTGTCAGAGCACTGCTACATCAGCCTGACCTTTGCTTTTACCTGTCTTGGTGCCATTTCAGCTGCTGGCATTCAGGTAGTTCATTTCTTACAGCACAGTAGGTTGGTGCTGTGTAGAAATTGTCCCTTATGTGGCACCTCCTGCTGAATTCACCAGAAGTGGGGCTGTTTATCAAGTGACCTTCTCTCATGGGATTATTTTCACTTCAGCAGTGTCTGAGCTCTGAATAAACCTCAGTCATATTTACTTCAAGTAGGAACATTTCAGCACAGAAAATTCAGCTAGTGTTACTCAACATATGTCTTTTTCTCTCAGTCACAATTTTCCTGTTGCAGGATTTGAGATTGCAAATGTTTCCAGCAGCAAAGAAACCCAGGTAATTGGCTTAGACCTTCTGCCCCTCCAGAGAAAGACTGCAAATGGGCAACAAGGAAATAACATCCTGAGTACTGGAGAAATGTCTTTTGAAAGGATAAAGTGGAAAAGATTGGCTATGTCTGCACCAGTAAAGCAAACAGGACCAGGGTACGTGGCCAGCTGCTCTGTTGCAACCATCTGCACTGTATTTTTAGTGTGGCCTGTGGCACAGCTACTCTTGTTCCAGACACCAGGAGAGGGGCAAAGAAGTGTCATGCTGAGAGGCTGCTGTGAATTGCCCAAGCAGCCTCGCCTGGTCTGAGCAGACCCCAACAGCTGTCACCACACCAGGCTACTCTGGAGACACGGGAGGATGGGAACCCCAAACAGGGCAAAGTTGCTCCATCTGCAAAGGAGAAACAGGCAATACACACAAGGTGGTGCCTGAAGGCTGGCATGCCCTATGATGTCACAACATATATTTGATAGTTTTCAAATACACACCAGACCACCAGTTGCCTTGAATATTTTCTGCACATTGTAGTTAAGTTTTGAACACAGGTTGCCGTTTTAAAGTTGCCATGCCCCCATGGCATAAATGGGTTAGCCCCCATTTTTACCTAACCATGCTCTCTTCTACCTGAGGTAAAAAACTCCATATTGCACAGGAAAAGATTTGTCAAATAATTTAATCACCTCTTCATATAATAATAGAACAAAATTGGCAGAGGAAGCTTGTTATCCATCTGGGGTACTGGTAAGCAGTTATTATGTATAATGAAGCTTTTGTCTTGCAACATTCTGAAGATCATCTTGAACCCCTCCTTGTGCTTCAGCAAAGGGACCGTCATGTCAAATTTTCCTTTAACGTTTTTTCCCCAATCCCTGAAAAGAAATTATGTTATTATATGGAAGCTCATTTGAAGCCTCAATTTTCTTGAGTATCCTGCTCTTGTGGGGAGTACCAGGTGTGCTCAGAGACTGTGGCCTTCAGGTTCAAATTCAACTGGCATTCTACAAGTCTTTGATTTTTCTTCCCCTTCTGCTAGAGAGGCAGTGGTTGTCTTGACAGCAAGAACAAAGCTTCATCCTTGTACTTTGATGTGTAGCAAGGTTAAAATAAATCCAAAATAGGCTTTTGAGAAACTGAGTACTTTTTAAAAGACGGAGGTTGTAGTAAAGGCTCATGATAAGATATATAAAAAATTGTTGATTGTATGCAGGGTATTTTATTACTCTTTGCTGTAGCACATGAAGATGTCACCCATAATAAAGTGTGCTCTGCAAGGTGATTTGTGAGGTGTAACACATTCTGGACTCAAAATAGTGTTATGCTCTCAGAATCGTATCCCAAAGGAAGATAGAAGAGCACTCAAAAAATTAGTTTTGCTTAAGAGGTACCAATACTGAAAAATAACATGACTATACTAAAACCAACAAGAGGAATTCTGGAGTGCTGGAGAGACAAAACAAGCTATTGAAAGAGAAAATAAGCATTTTGCCATTCACTGTTTCATAGAAATTCCTTCAGCGATAATTTCTATACTGTTGACCAGGTTTGCAGAGACACATGTTCAGCTATTCTGTATTGATAAGAAGGTCAACACAACATTATAGGAAGCATTAAAAAAACTGTTTATGACACTGGAGTTTTGAGCTTTTTTTAAAATAAATAAATTGTTGAATGACTCACTGTTTTCTCAATTTGAAACATAATGGACTCTACAATGAAGCTGTATTTGTATATAAAAACTTCTGGTGAAGGCAGAAGTTACATATTCATCAGGTTCATTTGGTACTATGAATTTACACATATCTGAGTAATTACTTTTGCAAATATATATATTTTTTTCTCTTTCTCTGCTGTACCCTGCCCCCCCCCCCCCCCNNNNCCTGCCCCCCCCCCCCGCAGATATTGTAGGCATTTCAAGAAAAGAAAAATAAAATAAATGAACAAATAGTGAAAAGAACTAATCAAGAATTTAATCCACCTCTCAGGTGAACTGCTGTGAGAATAAAATAATTATATGACTGTGTTAAACTAAATTCTTTATCATGTAACTGAAAAGGAAATCCAAGAGGTAAAAGTTCATAATGTTAGAACTCAATGAATCTGTTCTTTACTGCATCTGCATCTATTAGAACTCAATGAATAGTTTCTTTATTATTTATTTATTGCTATGATATGTTGAGGGACAGTACCAAGTCATATCTTAGAACAGGCACTTGATCATCTTTACATTACATCAGTTTCAATTGTTATGACCTGTACGTGATCTGCACTGGTGCAGCCTTCCCTTGAATATTGTGTGCAGCTTTGGCCACTGCAACGTAAGAAAGATATGAAGATATCAGAGAGCATCCAAAGTAGGGCCATGAGGATGGGAGTGGAAGCCTTGAAGAGAAGCCATATGAGTGAGGAGCGTCTGAGGGCACTTGGTGTGTCCAGCCTGGAGGAGACTGAGGGGAGACCTCACTGCAGTTACAACTTCCTTGTGAGGAAGAGGAGGGACAGGCTCTGATCTCTTCTCTGTGGTGACCAGTGACAGGACCTGAGGGAATGGTCTGAAGCTATGTCAGGGGAGGTTTAGGTTGGATATCAGGAAAAGGTTCTTTCCCCAGAGGGTGGCTGGGCTCTGGAAAAGGCTTCCCAGGGGAAGTGGTCACAGCACCAGCCTGATGGAGTTCAGGAAGTGTTTGGACTGCTCTCAGGCACATGGTGTGACTTTTGGGGATGTTTTATAAAGGGCTGAGTCGGGCTCAATGATCCTTGAGCGTCCCTTCCAACTCAACTTATTCTGTGATTCTGTAATTCTGCAAAAGGTCAGTTGCTTTACAATAATGAGTATTAATTTCTAGTGCAACAGACTTAACTTTAATATTAGTTCCTCTAAAAGTAGCAAAAATTATGTAATAGACTCACAAATACGGACTGTTGGAATATTGGCAGAGGTAAGGGACTAAGAGAAAACTTGAGGACTGACTAATGTTACCCTGAATGCTGTGCATCTTCATATGTCAAAACTTATCTTTGGGTTGCTCTTACAATTGCTCTATCTAGGCAAAGATGAATGTGTTTCATGGCTGTGCCAGTGACCTCTAAGTTTAAGACCATGGTTCCAAACAAATTTTCTTCTTCATAAGACCAGTTGTGAAGCTGTAGGTCCAAGATGGTACATGTAAATGTAACAACATCAAAAACCAATGGAAAATATTGCATTTTACCTCCCTGCTGGAATATTATGCTAGCAGAATAATTGTGACAAAATGTGAGAAAATGTTTCCTCAAAATGTCCTTTAATTAACCTAAGAGGGCTGAAAAGAAGAATGAAACCAAGAAGAATGATTTTTAATGACCATTGTAGAATTGTGTGTTTCTGTTGCTAGAAAGAGGTTATGAATGATAACCTCTTTAAGTTATAACCTCTATAAGAAGTTCCTTATGCAAAGGATATCCCACAGTAGGTATTTTCTAACAAAACAAAATGGAAAAATGAAATATCAGATTCCTGGATAAGAACACAAATTCTTGAAATTCACAGATGATATTTCTGGTCCACTTATTTTCAAAACAGATTTAACTAATTCCTAGTGTGGTTTCAGTGATCACAGTGTATTACCAAAGGCAGAAGAGTCTGATGCTCATATTAAACATTACCCTCTTTATACTCATACAAATAAAACTTGTGAGTGGTGTTGCTGATAGCACAGAGTTTTTGGTGCTTGGAAATTCAGTGACTGGATACTGCAAATTTACATTCTTACTGTGTAAGAAGATATTTGGAACACATTTTACTGTGAAATGTAGCTCAACACAGGCCTGTGTGCAGCTTCATGTTTGTGTAGTTTCACTGGTGGTTTTCTGCTAATTTGCAAACTGCTCGAAGAAGCTGGTGCTTGACTTTATGGGAAGGATGGTGAGTTGAGCATTATTCATTGTTTCCGTTATACTTCCCATTCTATATTTACTGAAAAGCTTATCTCATGCTTACAAATGAATTTCAATAGCACATTTGAAGGAAAATGAAAATGAAAGTCAAATAAGAGTATCCTGAGCCTCTATAAAGCAGAATTTTCCCATGCATACCTCTGTGTCTCTATTTCATCTTGCATGTTAGAAAACTTGCCAGCTAAGTTCAGGGTCTTTCTTCATTTATTTGCCACACAGGAAGAAGTAAAAGGACAAATAGGAAGGGTGATTCTTTAGATCCCCTGGTGACCTTCTATTAAGGTAAAAAGAGCATGCAGGCAAATATGAACACTAATCTGCATTTAGAAATTAGCATACTGGATGTGGAATACCTTGGAAGGAAGATTATCTCTTAGAATCAAATTTATTTATCACTTGCTGAAACAAGTATAGCTGCTTAGTAGAAGCTAGATTATTTTCTAATACATGATATTTCATTTAATAACTGCAGCTTAATCAGAGCAACATACAGTTTATTTTCATTTGGCTCTATCAGTCTCCTGGGAGACAAGGGTTTAAGAAAATTCATCAGCTGTAGGATCAGCTGGCAATTTTTTTTCTTGATCTGAATTTCTCGAATTTTAATTTGTATCATTTCAAGCAGTTTCTCTTGATGTGCCCTCCTTGTAACTGCATGTAATTATCTTAAAGAACATTATGAGGAAATATCAGAAATAGGAACATACCATGAGTCTCTTATACGACCATAAAGAAGTGGGTTACAAGACTGCAGGTTTTTCTTGTGGATGGCCTTGCAATTTTTCTGTCAGTTATTTGAAAACCCACAACAATAGTATGAAGTGTTGATAGCTAAAAGCTAATTTGTTTTACACTAATATAGAATTAATATCCAAAGATCAAGACCAGATAAACTGTGTAGAGATGGACAGTTAGAAAAAAGAATATACATAAGATTATATCTGTGGATATTCTTCAAGCAGTAATAAAATGTGGTAAGGCTATACATTCAGATGTAATGTCAATAGCAGCCAGAATCTGGAATTATTGACATATATCAAAGTAATAAAATGGTGCTGGTATTCATAAGAGATGAACGACTTAGATTTTTATTTCCTCTGAAGAATTCATGATGACAAAAAAATGCCTACCACCTACTTCCACAATAGATGTTTTTTTTCTTGGTGTCTTTGGAAGATGCCAACCATGGGATGCTGCCCTGTGGGGGACTTGTCAGCTTCGATGCTCACACAAATGGTTATCTTGGTGGGAGGACACTGGGCAGAGCTCAGGGAGTGCAGAGTGTGAGACTCCCATTTGGCTGGGTGGCATTATTGCCAGCCAGCTGTGCTGCATGTGGATGGGCTGGAAGGCCAGCTGTGCCCATGCTTCCAGCTCTGCCTGCACTGCCAGCTGTGCCTGTGCTGCCAGCTGTGCCTGTGCTCCAGGCCAGTGGATGGCTGAAAGCACAACTCTGTCCTTCTGTTAGCCTCATGGGTGGTTGTGGACATGATTTTCTGAGCCTGAGAGAGTTTTCAGTCTGTCAGTGGCTGATCTGTTCCCAAGGGAAAGTTTTTTCAGAAACTTTCTCTTTCAAGAACTGTCTTTTGTAAATAGGTTTTGTTTTCTCAAAACAATGTCACACAGCTGCTCTGAATGTGTTTTTTTCTGGTTCCACCAATGGGACCAGAGAGGTGGTTCCTTTGGCCAATCATGTTAACCTGTATTGGAACACCTTATAAAAAATGGTTGCAAACCCTGAAATAAAGGCTTCTACCTCACAGGGATCAAACCTCACTGCTGTGATTTGAATCTCCTCTTCTATTTTGTGTCCACTAACAACAGGTGGCCTGTCCTTGGATGTTGGGAGGGCTGTTTTTAACTAATTTTTTTTTTGTTTTTCTCATTTGCCTGTAGAGTCAGAGTCTTGAAGCTGTTATTTTCACTACTTTCAGTGAGCTTTTTTTTTGGGCTTTGCCAGCTATTAAATACTCAGCGTTATCTTACTATCCTCCTTTAACTTTCTTGAGCCATAGGAGGTTAGCTCCTGTGGTGGTAAATTGTTCAGCCTTGGCTGAGTTATGGAGTGACTTTCTGAAGCTCTTGCCAGCCTCTGGACACCATGCTGAATGAGGCTGCTGCCACAGCTCTGGCTAGCAGCGTGTCAGAGCCTCAGCCCATCTCTCCATCTGCTTGCTGGACCTTGCCTCAGGCAAAGTGTGCCAAAGGCTGCCCTTTCTGTAGCTCAGCAGTAGATGGCTCAGCCACTGCTGTTACTTCCACCACTTGGCATGGAGCTGCACCACAACTGCAGCACTCCCATGGCAGGCTTGCTTTAATTGCTTCCAGCGTAGTACAATAAGCATGTACAGGAAAAAGTGAACAGTTGCCATGTGGCATCAGTCTTTAACTTTTGTTTGGTCTGTATTCTCTTCCTAGACACCAGGCCAGGCAGACAAACATCTCTGCTTCTCTCTGACTGCCACTGGAGGCTGGCTTGTCTGTGAATGAGAATTATTTTTACAAAGACTCTCAGAATGTGAGAATGGGCCAAATTCTCTTTTCCACTCATATGCAGCAATAGTAACTTCACTGGGAGCAAAATAGTTAATCTGGCTGCAGGTGGATACAAGAGGAGAAACATTAAGGCTCTTCATCTGTCCGTATGGAAGCACTGATGCATGTTTGATTTCTCCAAATAAATAAGGAAAGACAAAATGAGGGCAAATCCTTTAACTTGATTGTTGGTTTAGATGTGTATTAGGGATACAGAATGCAACATGGGATTTTCTTAGGGGTGAATTTGTCTTCTATCCACAGCTGGCGCCTTGTGGAGCACACCTGAGGGAATCAAGTATGAAGCAGTGTGTAGGATATTGTCCTGAGTACCCTATTGCAGGTGGAAGGCAGGGTGTGTCTAGGAGAAAATGAATTAACATACTAATTTCCAGCAAAGTCTAAGTATATGTTTTTAACATGTGTGCAAAGTGTTACACAAGGCAGTCTGAGGCAGCCCATAGTGGCCTGGCATAATTGGTTTTAAACAGCTGAAGAAAAGGTTCTTGTCAGACAGTGCCATGGAGGACTCCTGCTTGCCACTAGCAGAGAGACAGGGTATGCCAGGTCTTTCTGCAAGCAAAGAAGGGCAAGTTACTCCTATGCACAGCCAACAGGCTGGTTAACATTCACAGGAAATGGGTGAAGCGTTTGGCCAGAGCACATCCTACCTTGTGGCATTACATGGAGGTCACTTGCCAGGTGAAACAGGTACATTTGTCATATGTAGGTGCCTATCCCTGATGTAGTTTTAATAGGCTTCCTTTGTAATTGATGGCTGGGTTATTCTGTTTGGATGACTGATTGTGATGTGGATGTTTAGAGTGTAGAGGTCTCAGTTTAGAGGACATAAAACCATGCTAAGGAGTCTAACAGCATTCTGCCATTTAAAGTCTCTCGATAATTTTACTTCATTTTGAATCTCCCTGTAAATTCTAGGTCTATACTACAGGAGATAGAGGGGACTTGCCTCCTCTATGTAATCAGTATTTTTGGGGGACACGAGTTGCATTCCAGCTTCACAGAACCTATTTCTCAGCTGACACCTCTCAGGTTCTTGAAGTCCTAGGGTATCACACAGGAAACAAACCAGCAAACCTATCCACCCTGCCTGACTCACAGTAGGGAAAACTCTGCTCCTCTCCCAGACTTCTCCCCCCACTAGAAAAGGCTGCAAGCATGCAATGCCTTTGGGAGATTTTAACGCCAAGGGTTTCTGTATCAAACTCAGCAAACGAAACTGTGCTGAATCTGGCACAAGGAATAATCCTAGCTGGTATGACGAGGCTTATATACCATTCCCTGTATCTGGATGGGCTTTACCTGTGCTGAACTGAGCAGTCACAAGTATAGACAGAGTCTCTTCCTACTTTTTGTTTCTCTTCCTGCCACCCCTTAAGGTCACATGGGGAAAAAAGGAAGGAGAAGGGGGGTCTTTGCTGCAGAAGGACCTCCCCCTGTTCAGTATATAGGCCTCGTGTTGTGAGTGTGACGAGCCTAATTTTCCTTTGTGCTCCAAAGATCACTGCATTGCTTAAAAATTGTGGGCTGTAAAAATTACCGTGTTTGTTGTGAACTACACTGAACACATATTCCTGTAATTATTATGTCTCCTATATCTGCGTGAAAACTATTAACACAAAAAAGGCTCTGCAATTATGTAGCTGCTTTCTCTGTGAGTATTCTTGTGTTCTTGAACAACTTTGCTAATTTCTCAGTGGTATACCCATAAGAAAGATAATAGAACAGAAGACTTTTAACTGGAGTCTATTATGTGTTTTTTTCCATCTGTTTGTGATGAACCAGAAAGAGCTATGTGTTAGGTCTTGCCTTATGGCAAATCCTGATCTGCAGTTGCTGTTTTCCCACACTTACTTAAGCTTCTCTGCACATCCCCACGCACAAAGCAGATGCCGGTGCCACAACCGGCCTGAGAGCCTCCTTCTGAGCACAAGAGGCTGTCACACACACAGCCAGGTCCGCGGGTCTAGCCTCCAGCAAAGCCAACCAACCAAACAAAAAAAGCTGCTTTCTGTTGACATCAGATGATCTGAAACTGGTTTATCGATTGAAAAGGCAAAAGAAACACATGAGATCATCGGTTGCCTGCTGCAGGCCTTGTGGTCACAGTAGCCTCTTTGCTGAAAGGTTTTGGGAAAGAAAAATAACTCCAGAAAGTGCACAATGTTTTTTCCTACTTTTCAAGTGTAGCAGCACTGCTGAGGAGACCTCACAAGGAATAGATAATATTTTCTCTTTTTAAAAAAGATGAGGGATAAAACACGTAGTAAATTCTCTTTCCTTGCATTGATGTTGATTGCTCCCTATCCCCAGGGTTGAAATCTTGCCATATTAAAATAATTTGGAGTATGCTGTTAATGTCAATAAGGCCAGGTTTTTACACTTTTATTCAGACCTGGACTCTCCTTTTGGCAAGTGGCCTCATCTCAAACTTTCCTCCAGGGAGCCACTCACTTTGCATTATTTTCCTATCACCCTCCAGTGCTACAAGCTGTCCATCAGAACTACAGACTATTGTCAAAATCAATGAAGCTGATAAATGTGTTATTAAGAGACCAAAATAATCTTGGACTTCTCTCTTTCTCTTCTTTTTTTTTCTTACCCCTAGAGTATTTCAAGTTTTTTGGGTAGGTTTTGAGTGTGAGGTAGTTGAAATTACTTTCATGTGCAACATCATGAAAATAAAACTCATAGTTAATTTGTGGGGTTGCCCTTGCCTATAGAACAATTGCATGACAGTTTTTCATAAAAAGTGCATATTTATAACTATAAAAATAATCTACCATATCATTTTAAACACTATTTTATTAAGAGGTGTGATATGTGTTTTCTTATGTCCTGTAATTTTGATTTAAATTGCAAAACTTTATATTCATACTGACAGAATATTCAGAAGCATGTATTAATTTAAGAAGCAGTTGATTTTGCTTCTTATCTTTCCCATGAAGTTTCTTTGGACCAAATTCTGCTTACATTGTCTCAACAATTAAACTAAAACTAACATCTGGTTTTTGTATCTATCATGTGCAAAAAAAATCATCTATATTGCAATACATTTCTTGGCATTTTATATCTCAGACAAATCAATAATTATTAATACGAGTTTTAATAAACTCATATTTTTTATCTCTAAACTTTTAATCTACAGAATGCACTTTTCAAAGACCTAAATTTCACCTCTATGTAATCTGCACCAAAACCTGTATTTATTTATTTCATGCTGCAGGGTTGTGCATGGATATTTACATATACCCTGTCTACGAAAGTGCTTCATGGGTCAGCTTTTCATTTCAAATTGAGCTACCAATATTTGTGAGTGGATGTTAATACAACCTGTCAAGTTAATGTTTTCTTTGCCTTTTTAGAGGCCTAGTCTTAGGCTTTGAAATTCACCAAGAAAAAAATACATGGCCTGGATGATGATTTTTTATATCTATAGGTTCTTGGATATTTGTTTTTCATATTTATCCATTTCTTGGCATTGTTGTTGTTAAAGACAGTATAAAATCTTTCCAGTCTCTGCTTTAAAAAGTAGCTATAAGGAGGAAAACATGGCAAACATCTTGCTTTTGTGACAATACTATTACAAGTCTAGTAGGGGTCTGGTTCTACAGCCCTGAGAATTTATTTTGTACCAAAGCTCTTTGAATACATAATGAATCCTCACAAATGAGAACCTTTTCAGACGGTGTGCTATTGAGTCAAGTTCATCAGAGTTAAAGCAGCATGTATTTTCTGAAAGCTGTAGATGATTACACACTGGTCTAACTTGAATGAGTTCTGATAATCATAATTTCCTGCAATAGAGTTAGTTAAATTAAGTTCTGCCTTGGGGTTCCTTTTCTTACACCAGTGCGATTGCAAAATACTCTATTATGCTGCATTTCTGCCCAGCAGATTTTACTTAAGAGAAACCAACCCAACAACCACATTTGTTACATAGATGTAAAATATTTCTGTTTAGTGGACACTTAGCCAAAAAACCAGTGGAGAGCAGGCATCTCCTGAGTGAAAAGGAGCAGGACAGAGAGAAGCCTGCCTTATCTCTTGGGAGAGCTTCTGGGCATGCCCTTCTTTGCCCCCTGAGCCTGCTGCAAGCCAAGGAGCAGCACAGCAGCACTGGGGAGGGCAGAGAGACTCTGCCCCTTGCCGTGGTGCTGCCACTCTCCAGGGACATGAGTGTCCAGGGCTGAAACTGCCAGCTCAGCTAGAGTGCAAGGACCGAGGTTATTCACTGCTTTTGCGTGGCAGCTTTTAAACTGTCCTCATATCTGCAGCAGAGCTACGGGACTCCCTACTTCTGAGAATTCAATACCTCATTTATGAATAGTGCTGCCCTCCGCAGTTTCATCATTTGAGGGAAGAATATTAGAAAATATTCAGTTTACCCTTATCCCCAGGTAAATAAAAAATGGTTTGTCTAACTCATGTGGCTGGGAAAAGATGGTATAATCACTATGGAGGATTTAATGGAGAAATTGATTTTCTGAGGTTTCTATTATACTTGATGTATGACTCGCCAGTTTTTAAACCTCCTTCTCCAAACCTGATGAAATATGGTGCTTTTTAGATTTAAATTACAAGCAATAGTGCAAGAGAATATCTGAGTCCATGTTTCATGTTATTTTCCATCTCACAGCTCAAGGGGAAAAAAAAAGCAGCTCACATTTTAGGTAAAAACTTGCTAGTATTTAAATACTCATTAATAAATACTTGCTAGTAAAAGCAAAACTAGCATTTTGTTTGTCACAGATTAATGTTATTGATTGTTATTGATTTTAAGAAGTATTGAAGACTTTTTTTGCACTGTTGTGATTCTAACACAAAACCTCAAACAAATTTTCTCAAGTGCATTTGTCTGTCTTAACTGGAGCTTCATTTAAATTATTTTAAGTTACTTGCCTATAATTGCATTATTCTTCTATTCTAATGATAAGAAACACATACTAGTTTTTTTTTTTTATCAAAATTTGATTCTAGTCCTGTTTACACAGTTTTCAGGAAATAATGAACAAATTAGTATTTGCTGTGATAACAGAAAGTATTAGTGATCTTCTAGGGGGGGCTGAGTCCCATGGGGTTTTGTGGGAGCAATAACAACTTGTCTCTTGTCAGCCATGTACTACTACTGAAACATGCTTATAACATGTACTTCCACAGAATTGTGTACCTGTGGAATTATACTAATACTATATAGAAATCAACGGATATGGCCAGATGCATAAAATATATAAGTAAATTTCAGCTGCTGACCTTGTTTAAACAGTTGACCTCTGAACTTGAGGTTTGTGATATCCTTTGTCAAAGTCCTATAATTGATACATAGTTAATCTTTCTCCATCTGTTATACTTCAAGAATTTTTAGACTCAAGTGGCAGTGGAATATATACAGTACAATATCTTCTTATTTATTAACTCTATTCCTAGCTCACCTGAGATTATTTTAAGCTGAAAATGCAAACACATAGATATATATATGTAGTCCTGTTGCTGCAATACAGACAGCAAAACTGGTTTAATTTATGGAGGGAATCAATTTAATGAGAAGTCGATGTATGACTTATTTCTGAAATGCCCAGTCCTCAGAAACTCCACCACGTCCTGCTGCAATGAAAGCACATATATTGTAATATTTGTTTTGGACATTTCTATATTGGCTGACCATATGAACATGTTCTCATTGCCTGCTCAGGCCTTTGAGCAATTTGCAGCCTTTTGTTATCAAATAAAGGCTCTCTGAGCCTCCTACTTGAGCACTGAGTTTACCAGCTGCTATCCACTCCTAGACCTCATTAGGGGCCTGCTGTTCTGCTGAGAACCACACCACATGCTCTGCCCCGTGCTGGCGGCACATTAGCCTGTTGCTGCTCCTTAAATTACCTGCTACAAAAGGTTGCTCTGTTCCTCCATAGAGAGCTACCACTCTTATCCTCTCTGAAGAGGCTCTGTATCATGATCTCTCTGACTAATTAAGGTCCACAGACAAGCCACAGGTATAGGGGGTTCATCCCCATGGTTGATATCAGTAAGATATTTCTGGGTTTTGTTCGTTAAGGATTAAAGGTGCTGATTCTTAGAATCAACTCCTAGAAAAGCCGACAAAATCCATATATATTTATGTAACCATTTAAAAAAATGCTTCTTCATATCAACTCTCATCAAGTAGATTTAATGCTATTTTACTTCTACTTTCAAATGTTATTTGGGAGAAATTTTATAAATGTTAAAAGTTATTTTAAATGTGAGGAATAAGTTGAATTAGCTTATTTTGTCAAGAAAGAATTCCTTACTAATTACAGCCAGGGATATTTTAATATAATTCTGTTTGGAAAGAATAGGGCATTTAAAAACAAAAATGTTGACCAGGTCGATTGGGAAATGCTTTTTTTTTTGTTTATCTGAGCTTCAGTTTTGATGCATTTATGTACACATATGTATAATTTAGAGTGCCATGTGGGAGAAAGGCCTTGAGATCTGCGCAGAGCAGACCCCCATTCCTGTGTCCACAGTTTTCAATTCCCAGTGAGTTACTGGTCCTCACTGGGCCATTTTTAAGGCATTCAGAGGGATTTTTCTTGGTTGTTTTTGGTTGTTGTTGTTTATTATGTGACAGAGTATGTCCTATCTGTTATGTAATGACATTAGATATTTTACATTTTTATTCCCAGACATAGGATGCCTATGAATGAATAGGAAATAGTTGCATCTCTAGTAAGGTAGCATGTGTTCCACAGATATCACATATTGATCTGAAACCTTGTCTGGCAACTGAAGGACTCAACACTAAGTCCAGTATTTTGTGCAAGCATCATTACATGCTGGTGCCAGTAAAGAGTTGCTACTTGCCTGCCATAATGGAATTATTTACATATAGAAAATATCAATATTTTAATATGTATTCCTACAGTGTGTTCTTCAGACCCTCAGATAATGAATAGGGAAAGAAGAAGTGAATATATCAGTTAAGGAAGTAAGTTCAGGACCCTCTTTATAGGAGATTACTGATTATACAGCTTGTTTTTCCTGCTATTCAGTATGCAGATGTGAACCCATACTGTCTGGACCTGATCTACAAATGAATCTTGGCACATAGTAGAATAGTCTTCTTTTAATTTAGAATGGGACAAAAATAGCATTGGAATCTTTTGGGGAAGTCCATTTATATTATCCAGGGGCAGTCAATGGCTCTATTATGTGTTCTGCCATCTGTTCAAAACACAACCAAACCCAGCCATCCTTTCCCCCAGGATCTCACAGCAGTACCATGAGATGTACCAGTAACTCTGTAGTACATGTGAGTATAAATGCGTGATGAATGCTAAAATGGTTGAGAAATTCTGACATATAAATGGTTGAGAAATTTCAGTTGCGAGGAAATGACTTCATTCTACGTGTTTAGTTGTGTATGGTTAGCATCAGTGGTCCTGGTGACATCAAATATCTATTAATGATAGTGTAGTCTGGCTGCTCATGTATCATATTCAAAGATGCACATCCAGTAATCTGTAATTAATACTGTAACACTTGCTTGAGCAATGTTGTATTTATGAGAAAGAAAATCACCCTGAGATCTGCAGGAGGGGTGACACAGCCGGACACAATAATACAGCACTCGTGATAACTTCTGGACACAGATGATCAAGGAGCCAGTGAAGGAAGATGCTCTGCTGGACCTTATCTTTTGTGATAAAGGAAGCTGGCATAGATGAACAAGGAGCTGCCAGTGCTTACAGGCTAGGTGTAAGGAACAGCTGGAAGAAAGGACAGGGGATTTGGAAGGAATATACAGACATGGTGTAAAATGCAAAGATGAAGCTTGGAAGCCAAGTGCCTGTGGAGCTGGATCTGGCAAGCGACAGGAGCAAAAAGGACTTCTGCAGGAGCATTGTACTAAAAAGAAGACTAAAGGAAATTTGGGTTCATTGCTGAATGGACCAGGGGACTTGGTCACAAAAAGACATTGAGAAGACTTAAGTTACTCAGTACCTGCTTTGTCTTGGCCTTTAAACTGGTGAGATTAGTCTTGAACTGAGATAATACAGTACTGTGTGGAAAGAGCACAAAAGCATGCACAAATAATTGCCTTATTGAACATTGTTAATCTAATAAGAGTTTCAAAATGCAGCAGCCAATCTCATCAAGGGACAGGTGTTCTAGGGAAGTAGGGACAAGTTTTTTTTGCAAACACAGTTTCCACAATATGTGTTAAGTGGGAAATTTTAAGCACGAATATCTGTAAACAACCATTTGTGCATACATTTGTGATGTTTCCACATGGCACTGTATACCTGCTTTGTGTGGATGTCATGACTTGGAACCAAGAGCGCTAGTGAAGCAAGCTCTTGAATGACAGCTCCATGAAAAATAGCTGCTTGGTATGTGTGCTTAGTTAAAAGTCTTAAGGAAAGAAGCAACTGGGCTGTGATTGCTATGGGTATGGTTACAGTGGGAATCTGCCAGCCGAAGTCACTCTGTAAATGCAGTTCTGAACTCTAACTTATTGTTACAGGTCCAGCCAACAGTTGAGTAATTATATGGTTTCAGCTGGTAAAGCTGACTGACATTTATTTGACTACAGAACAAAAATGTGTGAAGCTGGTCTATCTACATAGGCCCATGAGGATGTCTTTAAACAAAATTCACAAAGATAAATACTAAGAAGTAAAATTTGAAGAAATGTATAAAACCAAAATAAAAAAATTTGAAGAAATGTATAAAATGTATAAAATCTGATATACTGTGGCCACTGAGATTTAATAGGATTTTTCCAAAATCGAAGTGGCTGAAAATTGCATGCCTATGTTTTGGAAGTTTTTCTGACTGAAATAAATGCTCCAGACTTGTTTACTTTTCTTGCTAACACCTTTGCTTTCTGTGCTGACAGCTGAGGATCACATAAAAAAACATGCTGCAGCTGGAATAATTCTGACTGTATGTTGCCATTTTTTCAGGTTTAAAATATTCCTTTTGGATCCTCATATATGTGCAATTGAGGATGTTCAGATTTATCTCTTACAGATTTGTTTCAGAATGTTCAAGTGGTGATTCTGGTGAGATTACTTTGCAAGACACTCAAACAGAAAAACTGAGAAGGGAGGCATCCATGATTGCAAGTTATAGTGGCTGGGACTTCATGCTAATGAAGTGAAAATTTAGGATTGGTAATGCTTCCTAAGGCTTGAGAAAAAGAAATTACAAAAGTAATATGTGTATAAAAGAAATATGTAAATACATTTGGAAAATATCACCAAAGAAGGAAATCTAGTGTTGGATATTTGGTCAGGTAATTTAAATTTTGGATGCTTTTTACCCTTCCACCCAACCTAGTACCACTGAATTTATCTAACAGAGTGTTTTCACAGCCCAGAAAAGCTGGGAGATGCCCAGCCACATTCTGGGCTGTGTCCAGATGTGGGATCCTCAACACATGATAGGAACTCTTACAGAGTAAAAGTCCAGAGGAGGATTGTGAAGATGATCACAGGGCTGGAGCGCCTCTCCTAAAAATACAGGCTGAGAGGGCTGGGGTTGTTCAGCCTAGAGAAGAAGTGGCTTTGAGGAGGCTTCATTGTGATCTTCCAGTACTTAAAGGGGGCTTATAGATAGGAGGAAGAGCAACTTTTTATACAGTCAGATAGTGTCAGGACATGACCTGTGGTTTTAAGCTGAAAGAGGACATGTTTAGATTACATGTTGATAAGAAATTCTTACTCTTTTCTTACAGGGAAAGAAAGTAGCATGGATTAATATTTATTATTTCCTTCAGATGTACAAAATGTTAAGTCATTTAATGGGATAAGTATCTTTTTTTAAATGTATAATGTTATGGCACAGGTTTTTGCACTGTCAGCTTAGGAACACTTCTGTCTCAAAAATAAGAGTTAATTTGTAGTTTGGTATTGTGCAGATGAGGAGGCATCTGAAGATGACAACAAAGATAAAAATAGGAATAAAAATAATGAAGAGCTGCTGGTCATTTCAGGTCTGTGAAATGAAAGAAAATAGGAATATTCCAATTCTGGAAAAAATATTTGATTATGGTTTTCTTAATTAGTTCAGCTGGGTTCTGCAGAAGATACAACATATTGCCTAGCAAATCAACTTTTCCACTGGTACTTGCTTTCTAAAATGGTAAATGCTTTAGTGCATTCTACATGTTTGAGATGCTGAAGAGTCTTGTTGCTCCCAAGTTCTCACTACAAAGATTTTTTTGTTTTGTATATCATTGCTTTCTTACTTGTCAGCCATGCTGCTCTCTACCCACTCCAGCTCCTGACTTTACTACTAAAAGAAAGTCTTTTGAGTTAAACCCCAGCAAACTGCTCTGCCTTATGTTAGTTATCATCTTGCTGCTGATGGAGAGCCTCTGCCTGAGCTACATCATTAGGTCTCCTTAGGAGCAACCTTTATTCTGATTTTTTTCCAGGATCAGCCGCATGGCTGTAAGTGGGCATGGCTCAAACCCCAGAGGTGGAAAGGTAAGCCAAGGCTCCAGGGCATGCCTGCTCCAGACTCCACAGTGTGCACTGCAGCAGGGGTGACAGCCATCAGCTGCTGTGACTGTATAAGGGTTGGCCACTTCGGGGTATCTATCACAGAGTCATAATGGTAGTCTTAATGACATAGCATCCTTTCTTTATATGCCCATGTGGGCACATTTTTGTAATAAATACAGGCAGGTTGTTGGCTGTGCATTTACCTGTAGGGATAGTATAGCATACTCTCTCTTATGGAAACACAGTCTGAAAAAATATGTATGAGTTGAAAGAAGGGAAGGCATGAGGCTTCAGCTTAGAAATTATCACTGAGTTCATGTGAGGTGCCTTCCCTTCCCCACTTCTTAGTTAAACAGCATTAATTTCTCAACCTCTACCCCAGCACTCTTATTTCAATACTTCTGAGATGAACAAATTGAACTGTTGAAAGTGAGTGCCATGAAATAAATAAATTTTGAGCAGGGATTAGAACGGGGAAATACCATTGACCAGGCTATTGTGCCACCAGTGGGCAGAATGGGGCAAAGAGTGGGAAACCAACCATTGCCCTCAGACTATCTTTCACTGACATCATTAAGGAAACAGGTGTGAAGCAGCAAGGCTGAGAGAAGTAAAATTATCTTGGTCCTTGAAATCAATGAAAGTTGAATAATGGGGTCTGAGAATGAAGTTTTGTGTGGCAGAAGAAATAGTAGCAGCTAGTTAACAACTGGGAATGACAGCCAAAATGATAATCTCAGGAGCAATCTCACTTACTGCTTTCCATAAACTGAAAGCATCTAGTATAGTCAGGAGGAAGCTGCAATGGCCATGCTATGAAATCATTAGAACATGGATGAGATATAAAACCCAAGTGCCATTTATCTGTGCATTGTCATGCTGTGGTCAAGAAATCAAGTCCAAGAATGCAGTTCCAGTTGTGTGACATTTAGGACAAAGTTTAAATATTTCAGATGGCATGCCATAGTGCCTGGCCAGGATATTGTATTTGCTGGAAGAAGACAGATGCAAAGATTGAGGCTGTACTTTCAGTTTAGATTAACATGAGAAAGGCTGTGCTAAGTCAGACCTAGCAAGCTATACTGGTTGTAACAATGGCCAAAAGAAGATACCACTTGAGAGAAAAGAATTGAAACAGAGCAAGCATATTGTGATAATTTCCTGAAGAAAAGTGGAAAACAATGAAGGAAAAAAATCAATAAAACCTGGAGAGGAATCTCATGGATTGAGGGAGAAATAGAGGACTACTATAAAACTAGGACTTTCCAAGTTTTATAGGACTTATACAGCAGAAGAGATACTCCAATAACTGCTACTCTGTGTAATGTGGTGAAGTAAGAGAAGATGTGTTTGAAAGTTTGAGGGAAATCCAGTGCTGAGGAGGTGAGATTGCTGGTAAGTGCAGGAGGAAGTATAGGAGTCCAGAGTAATGAACAATACACCATAATGGGATTTGCTTTCACAAATAACTGTTCACTGACAAATGAAGCCTGGGATGCCTAACATGTTCATGAATTTATAGTCCTTTCAGCCAAAGAAACTTGGAAAGACATTTAGAACATTAAAAACTGCTTTGCAATTCCTTGAATGCTTTATGTTTGGACATTTGTCAGGAAGGAAATAAAGAGCTGATCTAAGGAAGATGAAGCAGGAGGCTGATCTTGCTCTTTGTTTCCCTAGGTCAGAAGCCAAAATGATCCATCTCATTTGAAAACATGATTGCATGTTAGAAGGAGTTGAGATTAGAGAGGGAAGATAGCTGTATATGCATGCAGCTATGTGTGCAGTGGCTATCTTAGGAGGACTACAGGTTTTAGATGTATGCAGTTGATATTTTGGAAAATTGGAGAGTAATTGAGGATCAATATTAAGACAGATGAAGGAAGAAGGGCACAAGAATGCCATTGAGAACTGATATGGATAGGGCAGCTGGAAGGGTTGGAAGTTGGAAAATCAGAAACAGGTGCAGAGAGAGAGTGTAACGAGAGTAGCAAGTGTCCTCTCCCAGGTGGTGAGGCATGTTCTGTCTCATGTAAAGAGATATGAATTGGTGGAGAAAAGACGACCTATTTGTGTACAGAATCATAAATTCCCAGTCTTCAAAAAGAAAGGAGCATTTCAATGGAGTCCAAAGGTATGCTCCTTTTTAGAGGAGAAGCTTAAAATAATACTGTTACTGTTTGAGTGAACTCTGTGAACTCTATATCCATTCCTCCCTTGATTTTTTTTTCTTGGTAAACCACATGGTGAATCCAAGGTGGTATAAGGACACTACCAGTTATCATCATTGTTCCTGACAAACAGCTGCTTTTCAGCCTGTGAGGCTGATTAATAAACACGACTCAAAAGATTCACCCAGAGGTGAATTTGGTGCTTGAGGCCATACCATACTCTGATTTAACAGCTCTGGTGTGCTGGGATCAGGCTGGAATAAGAAGAAAACTTGGTCCTTTTTAGTTCTTAGCATCTATTTTGAGACTTCATCCAGCACAGCTGCACAATTAGTGTTCAACAAAGCAGTGCTAATTATTTACAGATGCATCTGTCACACAAGCTCCTGACATTCAAATTCAGAGTTTCTGGAGCAAGTGAAGGTGCTAGTGACACCAGTTAACCCCACATGACAGCATTCAAACAAGTCACTTGAATTTTATGTTAATGCCTACAGAGTTGCCTTCTTAGACACTGAATCTCAGGACAAGGTACCCAAACCATTCTATGATTTTGGGGTGTCAGTGGTCCTGATGCTCTTTTCAGGCAGCAAAAAGACCAAGAGTGGAGAATCTACTCCAGACATACCAGTTTTCTTTCTTTTCTGTGCTCTGTCCTAAACTGGAAGGAAAAGGGAATCTTCTGAAATTCATCACCAAGATACATGATACAAGTAAATTGATTGGAAAATTGGATGATTTTGAAGCCTGACATCTTAAAGTCTAGTATGTAAAAATGTCTGAATTTTCACATTGGTGGCTTAAAAGTATGCACTGACATTTAGGATATCTTGGTTCTATCCCTCTGCTTGTCTAAGTAATTGGCTTCTGACAAATATATAAGTTCTTTCTTCATGAGGTTGGCAGAATTGGTATAAAGCAGTGGATTAAATTCCCTACAAAAGCGCATTATTATTCTACACTACAATGAAATCTTCAAGCAATGAGTGAGAACTTTTAAAAGCCCATGATCTTGATTTCTTACTCATGTCTTGCTTGAAGATGCTGAAAGTAAGTGGGCTGTGGAGAATCAAGCTGATTATCGCTGAATTCAGGATGGGATTTCTAGACATAGAAAAGCAAGGTTCCCACTAAACTGAGCCATGATGTCCTAGATTTTCTTTCTAAAAATCCACCCATTTTTGATGTTTTCTATTGTGTGAATCCACACTGTTCTTGTTCTTTCTGTTGCTTTCCTTGTGGGCTAGACCGAGATGGATGAAAATTCATACTCTCCTTTTAGCCTCTGGCTGGGGACTGACTGTCATTCCAGGCATTCCCTGTCTGTCCTCCGTGCCTGGGGGAATGAGCCCTGGGGCCAAGGGGGGAAGAAGCCCCGGCAAGGCCAGCCTCAGCTTGCCTGCTGAGTTTTCTAGCCAGCTTGTCAGTAATGCGAATGGTGCTGATGTTTGTTGTGAAGCAGACACCTGCCTGTGAAGAACTGGGCTGAGACCACCAAATTGTTTTAGGTGGGTCAGCAAACAGCTGTCTGCTTGTGTAATTTGGTTCTTCTAATTTGGAAAGGGTTCTTATTCAGGGATGGAGCCGTTTGCCTGCTGACAAGCTCGCACGTATTATGTTGTGCATAATGTACATGATTAACGCTTGTTTATTGGAGCAATTGTGCTGTGGCAGAGCAATGGCTGCTTTTTTTTGTGTGGCAGGGGGCAAGTGGCAGCAAGCTCTTCTCCCTTTGGGAGAGGCACTGTAGCATGCTGTGAAAAACTTTGTGCATCTTGAGCAGCACAGCTCCTCTAGCCACGTGGCAAAGTAAACATTTTGTTGGAATCAACTCTTCTGGTTACATACACGTGCCTGATTTAGGTTTGTAGGCCAGTCTGCAGGTAAAGAACAAAGGTGACTTTCATTGCCTTGTTTTTTGCAGTATTCTTCCTCATATATGGTACAGACTAACTGGCTGCCTGTAAAACTTTTTGGGCTAAAAGTTCTGTAGTTACTTTCAAAATTTGCCTTTGAACCTCAGGGAGACTCCACAATAGCATTTTCACTACTTTTTATGAGCATTCTTTGCTTTACACTAATTTTGCCTGTGGGTACTAATCACATGAGACTCACAGCTCTCCTGCCTTTATATGACAAAGCTTTTGATACAAGGAAATTCTAACTGCAGTCCTGCAGTTCACTATAAGTTTTAATCAAATAAATCACATTTTCATGTGTTTTATTTGCTAAAAATCTGGAGGGTTTTTAGGTTTAATTCTTTTCTGTTAATATAATATTGGTTTTACTGTAGTGCAGAACACAGTGCTCAGAATTTGCAACAAAATTAAAAAGGCAAAACAAACATTCTGATACAAAATTATATTAAAATTTATTCTTATTTGATAAGGATTTTATTATCCAATTGCATTTTTTTTCTTATGTGAGAAATATTCAGATTCAGTTAGTAAAGTCAACACCTACTCTTATATGGGCATATGTTTTTTCATTTTTTTCCTAGTTTTATAGGAATTAAAAAAAATAGGGAGACTGCTGGAATAAGTTGTGAAAAAAAGAACAAAAGAATAAGAACCCATTTGATCTCCTATTTACCCATATGAGGCGTCTAGCTACTCCAACCCAAAGCACATACAAAGTAAAAATTCCCTCCTCTTTTCCTTCCAGAAAACAATGTACCATATGAACCATTACTCCATGAAAACACTTACCCTCTATTCACTTGCTGTTGCATTATTTTCTTTAGCACTCTCCTCTTAATTTAAATTGACCTACCCACTAATAGAATTTAACTTATTTCACTCAGCCTGTAAGATACACCTGCAATTCTCCCTTGCATTTCCTTTGCAGGGTTGGAGAGCTTTCTGCCTTTTTTCTGCCTTCCCCAGCTGTGCGTTCTCACCCTCCTCCACGGGAGGTTGCTGCCCCACTTCAGCCCTGCTCCTCCCATTGTTCTTCCATCCCAGCTCTCAGCTGGATCTGCCAAATGAGCTATTTGAACCCCTCCAACACTTATGAGGAGGAAGACTTTGTTTTGCTTGGGACTAGAACACCTACCAGACTGAGTTTAGAAGTACGGTTGAATTGTTTAGTCCGTGTGGCAGACAAGGTGACAACTGGGAAGGTGGTGGTGGGAGGAACTGGAGAGGAGTGGGGTTGGTAAGGAGGGACCTGGAGCACCATGGTGTGCTGGTGGAGAAGCACAGCAGGAGGGGAGCCTGAGTCACAAGATTCTCTCCCCTTGGTGCAAGCAATCTGAGAACAAGTTACAATAAGCATTTCTCAGAGTCTCCTGTGCTCAAGATGACCCTGAGATATGTAGAAAGTCCCTTTTCTCTAACCCAGCAGTCCAAGAAGGAGTCTGAGGTCTTTGGCTCTCAGTCTCAAGGTTGTTTATTGTTGCTTATCAGAAAACATTTTCAGCCTGGCCTGCGAAGGTCTGTTCAGCAGACCAGACCAAAGCACTCTCTCCTCCCACGGGGCTTGTGCTCTCTTTTATGCTATAAACTATGTATACTTTATTTATAATTACTTTCCAATGCTATCACCTATGTTAGATTGTGTCCTTTTACTCTACACCAATGCCAAAGTGCCACCATCACCCAAAAGATGAAGGCTAGGAAGAAGAAGGAAGGAGGACAGGATGACGCCCAGTTCCCTCCAACTTGCCTCCCAACTCACCATAGTAAGAATCCTAAATCTAAACTTTTATGACTTTTACTTCTTTGCACAGTGATGGTAATTTGTTCTATGGATCAAACTCAAAGTCACAGGAGTCTCTGGCTGCATGCCAGGGTCTCTGACCCCCCTGCCAGGGCTTCAAGCCCCCCTGGCTGGGGCTGAGATCATCCAGGACTGTCAGAGGGATGTCCTGGGTTCCCACAAGCATTTTTGAAGATCTGGGAAGGGTTGCCACAGAGGCCTCCTGGCTGGTTGGAAGAGTGAATAAGGGAAAATGGAGTTTGGATCCAAGGAAAAAATAAAAAATGAAGGGCTGGTAACATGACCACTAGCAGGGACATGATGATGATAATGATGGAGGGAGTGGGTTTGGAAAGATGTTTAGAAACTTGATTCAAAGGAAAAATACTTTGATTTTTTTCCTGGCTGCTGATTTAAATGAAATGAAAAGCAAGTGGATTTTTTAGCAGAATGGATTTTTTAGGTAAGAAAAGGGATCCATGGTTGATATCAGGAAAAAACATCTTCCAAATTTCTAAGTCTGGAAAAATAAACCATGCTGAGAGCACCCCCAATGTACTTCTGACTACTCTTCTGTGGGATCATCTGGGGGACGATCAGGCCTTGTGGCCACAAGCTTTTCCTTTGGTCATGGAAAAGGAGGTTCAGCAACCATGCCCAGCTTTTGAAGACAAATATGCTGACACATTCTGCTATGGCACCCTCTGAACAGGGCAACTCTCTCAGTCTTTCCCTCCAGAGCTGTTTTCTTTTGTAACTGATTTCACCTGCTGGTTGAAAGCCAGTAAGGTAGGGTTGTCTGTTCTTAAAAGCAGCAGTTAGAAGACTTCTTCTGACTTCTGGGAAGTTTAATTCTTCCTCTACTGTTTATTCAGTTCATTATGTAGGTTGGGAAAGGCTTGCTTAATCTAAGTGCTGATCCAGACTCAGGCTGGTGTTCTGGATGTGGTATTTTCTTGTCTCTCAAGTGTGGTCTAGCAGGCAGGACATGTTTCAGTGATAGACTTTCTGCATCCTACCTTGCTCATCCTTCTTTACAGGAGGTGTGTGATCCAGGTCTGGGTCCCACTGCAGGCCTCTGTTCTTGGTGATCTCGTTTTTGGGGGGGTTCATTGGTTTATGGGCCTTGGTTGGCTGCAGCTGTGGGCAGTGACCTGAGAACAGTTGCAGCAAGTGCTGGAAATAACACAGGAATTGTTGCTCCTGGACACCGTCCAGTTTGCATGAATACTGCATGTGTTGTATGTATTTTCTGAAAGGAACAAACTGATTAAAATCAATGAATGTGAGTTGAGGACGTACTGGCGGTCTGTCACAACACCTATATCACCTGATATTCTTCCAAATGCAGCTGAATGGTCTGGCTTTTGTGAGGACTGAGACTGAAGCTCTGCTGTTCCTCAGCTGCACGTTTTCATTGACCACAGTGGTTGGGAAGGACACACAAATCTTTCCATGGCACCACAACCATTCCTTGCTTACAGAGAGTTTCCTGAGCCTGCTGCCTTCAGCTAAAGCTGCAGGGCCTTTCAGCGGCTGCCCAATCACAGCTGCATCAACGGGACCTGGTGGGAAAATAAACCTTTCTAAAAAGATGGAATTACACACCTCAGTCTCTAAAAGCAGGTTAGCCCTTCCCCAAACCATAAGAAGTGCTCCCTGGGTGAATTGAGGACAATTTTCTCATGCCTGTTTTTCAAGGTACAGCCTGCTGTGTTCTCAGGCTTTCCAATGCACAGCTTGCATGTGTACACACAGCTGCTGCTGCATGGCTTGCTGAAGGTTTAAACCTGCAACTTGGCCTCTTTGCTCATGAGTTTACAGCCCAACTGCTTTCATGTCATCTGCATCTTTTATGACCCCTGGTTTTTGTTTTTCTTTGCCAGCTGCCATGGGTCCTCTCTATATTAAGCAATACTGCCTTAATTGTGTCTATTTATCACCTGTTATACAGAAAACTCACTCTTGCTGTTTTTTCATCCTCCCGGTCATTTTTAATTCTGATGTCCAAGCTGTTAATCTTATAGATAAATAGTCTGTTAAAATTATAGTCAGTCCCTTGATAGTCCCTCTGTTGCTGAATTTTACTGAAAGCTTTTGAAATGAACCCTCTCCCATTTTTCTTTTCCTGTATGATTTCTTGATTTCCCAGACAAATCCTTTTATGCTGATGAACAAGGTCTTTATTTACATATCCTATCCTACCTTGTACTTTTTTTACAATTCAGTAGTTCTTTATTTAATTTAACTTACCTGGTTCTCATAAAATACCTCATCCCAGGATGTCCTTTTAGCTCTAAAACTTACTGTAGCTTCTTCCCAAGCTCCTGTTTTAAGAAACAATTCCTAATATAAATTATTTAAGACAGAAGAAATGGAGGCAAAGGACATCTCTTTTAAACCTGTTTCCCCAACTTGGTTTTATATTTTTGTAACTCTGGTCATTAAGCAGCATTTGGTAGAGACAAGAATATGAAAATTTAAGTGGTCACCGTCTGGGTCTAGTCGAAGGCTGAGGGAATCCCATACCACCTTCTAGGCCAGCAGTAAATATTTAAGGAAAAGTATACCTGAAACACTAAAATGTGTTTAGTAGACTGATCCCATCTCCTGTACATCCTCCAAACTTCCAGAAGATACTAGGTTAAGGACTACCTCAGTCGGAATCTGGGTCATTCTATCTAATAGCCCTGGTGGATTTATGCCTTTATCTTTATGTGAAGAATCCTAGGAGCACTGTAGGAACACCAATCCTGTTTCCAATCCTTTGCTATAGCAAACAAGATCTACAAAACAGAGCTTAAAATTGTGTAGCTTTCTTTTTTTGAGCCTTTGTGACATAACTCCCTTCATTTAAATAGAGAAGCCTGGACCTTTTTCCATTCAGTGCCAGAATGAACATTATGGTGGTAGGAGAGACAGCCTGAGGTCTCTAGCACCAAATGCTCTGCACTAAAGGTTTCCTCTGTCACTGATTACCCAATGTTTGGCTATCTTGTGGTGGCTTCAAATTGCCAGTTTATTGTCAGATTAGTAAATGTGGGGCTTCACCATTAGTTCTAGGAAGGACAGAAGGTGTTAGAAAGTAATACTGAAATTAGTGTTTGGTGACAGGGTGATTTAGATTGTGTAAAAAAATCACTGAACAGCTGCAGACTAACCTGTGTATGTATGTGGAGAAAATAAGTTTGCAGCCAGATCAGCTATCTGGTTCAAGATGGATAGGTTGGAATAGGTAGCCAGGACTTGGACAGGCCTGAGGTGGGGAAAGAAGGGCAGTACAACATACTGCAGTAGGATTCATTGCATGACAGGATGGAACCGCAACCCCACACAGTGTTCCCATCTTAATTTCATTCTCCAAATTTGGACATTTATATGCACATTTTGCTTAAAAATACATGTGCTTCCAACAAGCCTGGTTTTTTTCACTTTTACAGTCATGCTTCAGGGCTAGTTCAGATAAAAAGGTTTGTTTTTGGAGTCTCTGGCTGCAATAATATTTTGCCCCAGCATTTGGCAACTGCAGATGGCATTTTAGGTAGCTTTTCTAACACAAGGATCTTGTGCCTTCACTGGTTCTTTTTACAGGACACTAGACATATAATCGGATGAATTCCTTTGTGTATTATTCATTATTTTCAGTCACACCAACATATAATTTCCTCCATAAGCTACCATGTGAGTCAAAATAAGAGTCAATTAATTGCTATTTTTACCATGGCTGAAGTTCAGTCTTTATTACTGAATGATCTGTAAACAAAATAATTTTGCAGCATGATTACAGGATATTTCAAGTTCTTTTGTGTAATTTTGGTTATACAATTTAAAAAATAGAATAGAAAAGAAGCTTAATGTTCTTAGTTCAAATTTACTTAAAAATTAAATTGAAATTTAAAACAACACATAAAAATGTAGCTGCTATTGCATTAATATATGCTCTGTGCAGTTTGGAATGTGAAGGTTCACCCAATTTTATGTCAATGTATTGTCATTTGGATAAAACTGCATTGGATAGATGTTGTCTGATACTAAGAGAGTCCAAGAGATCTGAAAATTGGCTTTTCCTCCCCTTTTTTTGCTTCTCATCAAAAACGTCTCAGGTTTGCTCAACAGGTTACGGATAAGATTTATGCGTGTATAATGTCAAGTAGCCTTTGTAAAGTCTTTGCAAACCATGATTAAGGCAGAAATAAGTAGAGTACAGATAGAAAAATTACATCCTGAGCAGAAGAATAATTTATAGTATACCTGAGTGCTTAAAAAAAAAAACAACAACAAAACAGTGGATACCTATGTCAGCTTCTAAAAGCTCCTCAGTGATGCTGGAGTCTTGTGCTCCTGCATATGCATGTCTAATACTAGGAGCCCTT
The DNA here is from genome assembly GCA_013399455.1 of Anthoscopus minutus. Classification (NCBI taxonomy): domain Eukaryota; kingdom Metazoa; phylum Chordata; class Aves; order Passeriformes; family Paridae; genus Anthoscopus; species Anthoscopus minutus. The sequence continues at coordinate 131,050 of VWYI01018024.1, forward strand.
AAAATTTTTTGGAGCTTACTAAATCCAGTTTTTTTGTTTTGTTTTTTCCTCCCTGTACTGAACATTAGTACATGGAGGCCTATATTTTGGATGTCACTTTATTACTAAACCCTCTTGGGATCTGCATACCTGTAGCCCAGTACACAGACCAAGTGCTGGAGCTCGTGCAGGTTTCCCAGAGCACAGGCAACAACACCTGCATGCTGAGTTCCACATTAATCCAGCAGCAGCTGGCTTTGAAGCACAGCAAAAGAGAAGTTGTGGTTCTTCCTTTAGGCAGAGGTGCTCGGTTTGCAGAGTGCTCAGGCAGACTGAGGAGGACCTATGTTCCATGGCTGCTTCTTTTATCTGCTGAAATAAGGATTTACACTTCTAATCAGTCCTGTCTCTTTCTGTTTTGCCTAATCCTGCTTTGCTCACTGGCTGGATAAAAAGGTTGATGTGCTTCTCTGCTAGTCTTCATTGCAATGAAGTCCCCATGCTCTGTGGAGACACCTGGCTGAAACTGAATAAGGAACATCAACCTGTTTGTGAATATAACACTTCATCTCCAGTGTGGGATAAATTGAGCATAAGCTGATATTTTCAGCTTGTCCTGGCAGTTTGCTGCCCGTGGAGAAATCTGTTTGAATGGCATGAATTGAGGTAACAAAGGCTATGTGCAGTAATGTTTTCAGTTTTATCAGGAGTGTGTTCTTGAGCTGAATCTCCTCCTTATCTCCATTGACAACAGTTGCATTGCAGAATGCTTTCACAGTGCTCAATCTGGATTCTTTAGCAAGAAATGAAATCAGGAACTTGGTCCAGGAGGACACATGGTGTTCTCCTAAGACCAGGCTGGGATGCTGCGATGTAAGCCCACAAAATGCACATTCTGCAGTGACTGGGTACTGACTCTTCCAGACTGCAGACTGGCTCCTGTTGGGTTGAAAAACTTCCTAATACAGACATTGCCTAATAAGACCTTGTACCTGTGTAGAATACTATAGACCTTGTACAGGAATGGAAGAAATTCAGGTGCTTTGAAGCTGCACCTTGCAGAATTTAGAGTCAAAACACCTCAATCCTTTTTAGCTGCTGACCTACGTATGTATTCATTGGCACCTACCCATATAATTCTGCTATTCAGTTTACCAAATATAGACATTTGTGATAAGCATGTGAAAGAGAGATTTTCAGTCTACATTAAAATCTTTCATCAGGAAGAACATGCTCATTAGTGCAATATTCAGTTTAATCTCATCTTTTTCTTCTGCTGCTGCACACTGCTCTTGTATCAACACTGATTAGTAGCTAGAAACCTGGCCTGCTTTTTTCTTACTTGAGCATCCTGCGAATTGGGGATGGACCTTAACCATTGGTAGTCAGTCAGTGAGGTTCTCTCTGTATTATGTTAATATTGTCACTCACAATGTTTTCATTACGAGGTTCATTGTTTAGAGTTAATGTCCTGGCTGTTACAAATTCTATCAGGATGAATTGTAGCAGAAAGGCTTGTAGGTTTGATTTGATTTTCCTTTGCCAGAGAGGGTGCAAAATTGTTTCCAGTTCTGTTTTTGTTTTAATGTAGGCTCTCACATACTACTTCCCACATAATTTGTATCTAAACAGAACTCTGATCAAAACAAAAGAACTTTCTTTTTCATTGACTGTTTCTTCTTAATCTTCCAAGTGCTTTGTTCCTAGAGCTTTTGGTGAAAATACGTGGGAAATCTTGGGAAGGCACTTACCAACCCTTTCTTAATGGTGTTGCTGATTTTCTCTCTGTGAGTGCTTGAATGTATGTCAAGAAGGAGTTAATTTTTTCTTTAAAGTGTAAAGCTCTTGGTTCTTATAGGTGGCTAAACTACAGAGGTCATCTGCTCTCAAGCATTCTACTATCCTTAGTAACAAAATAAATGATTTAGTGCTGTAAGTCTAAGCATCCAAGTTTAAGTCTGGACACAGTGCAGAATCTCATCTTTTAGAGCTGATGTTCAATGGGCACTTGTGAAAAGTATCTGTTAAGCCACAAGTTAGACACAGTTACAGAGTGCTTACTCCTCTGTGAACATGAACATAGTAACAGACAATAAAATGGGATCTGAGAATGACTGCTGCATTTTTTTACAAAATGATGGGGAATGTGATGTCAAAAGCCCCAAGTTTCAAAGCTGTCATGGAAGAGTATGACTCTTTTATGACTAATTTTCAGTATCATCTAAGACTTCCCCTCTAACTAAATTCTACTCCACTTATCTAGCAACTTAGAAACTATTTTAAAAACAACATTAGGGTTTTTCAATTATTTCATTCATTAGGTTTTTTTGTCTTCTTTGGCCTCTTCATTTTCTAAAGAGATGTTTCTATGCTTACATTTGAAATCCTTTAGAGCAGAATGTGGATATAAATAGCTGTGATTAATTTTCCTCATTAGCTGAATACCATCTCCTGCAACTGTTGATTTGAGACACAATAATACATTAAATGAATTCCATCTGCCTTGGGACAAGCTACAGCACCTACACAGAGATATCTCAGGTTTGAATGCTTCTTCTAAGTGAAAGCACTTGGGTGTATGCCAAGCAAGATCTCCCAGTGTACCACTCTGGCTGTGCCCCCCAAAGCTTTCTGTAAGTCACCAAGCTGCAGCATATTTCTTTGCATGCAGAACCTTTTTCTTACAAGGCTTTCAAAAACTTAATGTAAAAATATATATAGAATCAACTGGCAGCTGACTTGCTACTGCATATGCCACATTTGTGATTGTAGTCGAATGCAGCGCTCCAGGAAAGAAAACCCACTCATAATTTTGGCTACTGCCGGGCATGGCTCAGGCCATCACTCAGACTTTGCTGTGCAGCTCTGTCAGGCACATCAGTCCTGGTTTGCAGCACTTCTGGTCTCCCATCCCCGAGGCAGCATGGAGCCAACACTGCGGTTTGCAAATGGGTTGAGATAGGTATAGAAGGAGGGGAATATCACCAAGTTTCTGCTACCACTTTGCTGTCTGAAACCTTGATTTTTTTTTCTTTCTTTCTTCCTTTTTTTTCCCCTTTCCTCCTACAAGACAGAGGAGAAGCTCTTTATATTAACAATTGTATTTAAGTAAATTTTAATTTGACCTGTAATAAATTTGCAATGCAGTGTTTTGTCTTAAAAAACATTATTCCTGTATACTAGAGCCACTGGAATAAATGCTTCACATAAAAATGAGCTCTGTACTGATTACAATATTTTTACAACTAATAACACCAAATTTACCAACAGGAAATCCCATCTTAATAAGTATCAACGTTTTTGCCACATAATACTGAAATTAAGAGCAATAAATTTTCAGAGGAATTACTGTTAGTGGTTAGAGATCAAAATTCTCACAAAAGGAGAAACAGATTTTACATAAGCTCTCTGTATTTAAGTAATTAAGAGCAAGTGCAGAGTTAGGCTTGACTTGATCATTGAAGTCTTCAGTTTGTTGCTCATCTAGGTGTTAACAAAACTGTTTTGTATCTCTGGGAGATGACTAAGGAAAACCAGTTGACTTAAAATTTAAATGCAACACTTCTAAAAATTATGCACTTGTGCAATGAGAGAATAATGGGGCATAATGTGTTTTGGTGTAAGCACAGTAAATTGCCTTGAATGTGTCATATTGATACTTTAAAATGTGAACTTTTTGGTTGGATAAGTACGTAATTTAAGTGTAGAAAAGTGAGGTAAGTATGATTGCTGCTTTTTACTTTCTAATTCTACAAAAAAATCTTCCTAAAGTTTGGTGTCATATAAAGCAATAACTGTCACCAAAACAAAGAGAATAGTCATTCTGCTCTTAAACTGCTCAACTATTTTTTGTCAGGGCTGTAATGATTATAAGCTTATTTTTGATACAAAATTCTCTCCTTCTCTCATATATAAATATTTATCAATTCCTTTAGAAGATCTCTCTGTTTCGATTCCAGGGAGAATTTTGTGAGCATATGAGCCTTTTCCCAGGATTCTTTATACATTCAATCTTTTTGATACATGGTTTGTTATTTTCATGAGCCATCATCACCCAAGTTTGTAAAAGATCAACCAAATCAGCATGGATAGCCTAATCTGAGTGTGTTCCCCTACTATAGTTCTACCTGTGCTATTGGTACTTTTCCTTGAGTATTTTTCCCTGTGAATACTTTGCTCTATCTCTGAGTGCTTGGTGGCTTTAAGTGAATTTATACATGGTGGGGGAGTTATGGGAAGGCAGTGGGTAAGTGGTGTAACCAATAATCCGGTGAGCTTGCTGGTGACTTTTTTCAGTTTGGACAAACCTGTACCCAAGTTTTAAAGGTGTTGGTTATGTTATAAATGACGTGTTTGAGAGCTTTGATTGAAGAGATGAAGGACTTGGAACGAGCTGCTGCAGGAATATGATGTAGAGTGTAGACAGTGTGTTAGGGACTGGTTGAAAAGTGTGGCTTTTTCTAAATCTTGTTTGGTCTGCATATGTCTTTGTAACCCATGAAGAGCTCAGGGCAAACCAAAAGTCAATGAAAAACTGCTAATACCTCTTGTTGACAAGCATATTCAGTTTTCATTCTTTAATAAACAGGTAAATGTTTACACCTTATTTTGTGACTTTCTGGTTTAAAAAGATGTGGCCTAGTGTGTTAGAAATTAATCTATCCTCTGTATGAGCAGTTTTATCAGGGTTATCAGGCAATGTTTTACTGGCTAGCAATCTTTATTGTATATAACTTGATGGTGCAAACCCTTATTTTACAATTTAATATCCATATTTCTCCTTGTGTACTCAAGAAAGTGAAGCTCAAATACACATGTTCAGGCAAGAACTTTGGATTTACTGGTTTCTTCTAACATACCACACTTAATGTTTCTGGAAACACTGGAGCCACCAAGGAGAAAACAGATCTGCACACCAACTTCTCTTTCTAATGAAGAACAGGGAGAAGGATTGCACTTTTGGATACAGAAGGGCATGTGAAAACCACTAAGTTAGTGCTTTGATAATGAGCCTTCCCCCCCTTCTTCAGTGATTTCCCTGAAAATGGAAGTGCAGCATGAGACAGTCCAAGAGCTGTAGTGCCATACTGTGTAGAAAAAATGCCTTTTTTTAAAAAAAGAAGGCAAGACATGTTGCAGTACTGTCTTGACATGTGCAGTACTGGATGTGCATGCTGTCCATCCAAGTGCATCCTTGCTGGAACCTGTGTCCTAGTGAAACAGTCTGACTGACTTGTGAGCAGGCACACAGCCAGTCTAACAGATGGAGGTCTGTGAAGTCAGCCAAGAGACCATGCACTAACTGCACATAGAGTGTACTAGCTAAAGGTAGGATTCCCAGACAGAAACATCCAAATGTCTCCTGGTGATCCTATATTCACATACTGGGACAAGACAAAAATCAAGAAAATGGCTCTAGCAAGCAACAGGAAGATATGAGAAGTGGTTTCTGTGTGGATTACACCAGCAGTGTAGCTATGGTGTGTCGAAGTACATTTTTAAAAGTGAGTAGTAGGATCTTGTCATTTGCAGAGCAATGTAATAAAGGCATGAAGGGCAGTGTTATTTTGCATTTGGGATGCTACACAAATAAAAAAAAAAATAGTCATCATTTCTTCTTTGACTGGCTTTTGAAGTGCTTGGAATTGAGCCATACACAGTCTCCCTGATGCAAAAAGGCTTTCAGTGAAACAGGGTCTGGCCATTGTGCTTTTAGAAATTCTTGTATTGTTGTGAATTGCAAGAGTCAAAAGAAAAGAGCAGATTGAGTTGTGTTTGGCGGACAGCACAGTCAGGACTGTGAAGCTTCAGAGTCACCGTAGCTTCCCCTGCATCATGCACTGGAGAGCGGGCGGAAAACTGACTAAATAGTACCAGTGCTTCACCAGGCAGATGGTCAGGCAAAGGCCAAAGCCCTCTGTCCCTCTCTCCCCTGCCTCTTTCAGTTCCCAGATGCAAGTTGAACTGGCACAGGGGTTGCTATAATTTGCTGCTGGTATAGACCAGCAACAAATTACTGCCCTGAGGAACAAGCAGGGATAGGGAAGAGCATCTCTGGGGCATAAGACCTCCAGCATGATTCCTTACGCACCACCCATCTCTCAGGGCTATACCCAGAGGTCCAAACTACCCTTTGGAGGATACTTCTGAAGCCACCAGAGAGAAGAGAACCTTTCTCCCACCTCCCGAATTTCCCTCTCCCCTTCTGAAGTGTAATCAGTGTAGATAGATGTCAACTTGATTACACTCGAAAAAAACTGTATTGGTACGTGTCTTGGACCTCAGTGTAGGAGAGACACTCTTGCTTGCTGGCTTGGAACAATACCTTTAGCTAAGGAAACTTGCTTCTACTTGCTTGTCTCTTTTTGCATTTTTACATTTTCCAGAACCTTGGATGCAAAGGCCCACCTTCCAAAAATGCTTTCTATGCAATAACTGATAAAGCAAGACATTACTTGGTGTTACTGCTGGGTTCATGATTGAATCCCAGAGGTAATATATTCAAATAGGCAGCCAAAATAAAACCCTGATGGTGAGCCCTCTACTATGAACTTGTATTTGCATCACAAATTATACAGCTTTAACTGTCTGGAAGAAAATTTCATTTGTTATTTGAACATAGCTATACTTAAGGATAGACCAGTGCTTTTTTCCTCATATTAAAGGAGATTTTTATGATACAGCACCAAGGTCAGGGATTCCCATATCTCAGAATCATTGATGCATTTATGATCACTGTTTCCCTGTTAGAATGGGATGCACAGCAATTTCCCACAGAAAAAAAGACAACTGGCAGTGGGATTCATCTGAGCAAATGTAGATGCTTGCAATGTAGGTCTCCAAATCCCAGTTTAGCATCCTCTGCTATTAAAGGTCAGTGGAGAAAAAGAAGCTTTTCTAGGCATGATTTGTTTTGGTTTTAGATATTTGTAAAAGCTCAGACTTTATAAGATGAGAGTCTTTCTTAAAGTGCTATTGATTGCACAGAGTTCAGGGTGAGCAGCTGAGATATTTCCATTTCAATTAAACAACCATGCTACTCAGAGAGAGTAAAGATCGTGGAAGGATTTAGGTGTTTGCATCTGATATGTAGATACTCAGAATGATTTTTTAGTTGCCACTTCTCCTTGGAGATATCAAGAGTTCCCAAGGACCAAGTCTGTAGATTTGCTGAAGGCAAGCATGCTTGTCTGTGAGGCACCTTGACTCCCAGTGACATTCGCTGCCCTAGGCTTCCCCTGTTCAAATGAGGAAAAAAAGCAAAAACATCAGTCAGGACAGAGTGTAGCTCTGAAGTATTACACAGTATAAGCAAAGACAGACAAAATATTGTCTGAAAATCCAGAGACAGAGGTTTTGTCATATTTTTAAATAATTTATATTTTTAGATTGACTGGAAATTCCTCAAAAGCATAATTTTGGGGTGATATTTTGGTTATGGCTCATTTTGTTGAAGTACATGCTTTCTCCATGTAAGGGAAAAAGACTAAATCTTTTATTTATATAAGACACTGAATATATTGTATTTTAGCTACAATGGTATTTGATGCATGCCCACACATATCTGCATATGTACATATAGATATGAAACCTGCAAATATTTCCAAATGCTAAGCACATTGTAAATGATAAGAAGATAAGGACAGTATTGCATTGACTCCAATTAATCCCTGGTAAATACAGAAACCTGGGAGGGCAGGTTTTACAGGTCTTACCACTGTTGTTGGTAATTTGTAGAAGTTAGCAAGAGTGGAAAACATGACACAATATGATGACCACATGGCTATTCCTGTTTCCAGGCTCCCTATCCACTTTTAAAAATCTATAACTTCCTAATGCTTTTACTGGCTTATTGTTAAAAATTGATATTGAATAGATAGTGGGACTCAGACTCCAAGAAGGAATTTGATGCCTAATTCCTGATAGAATCTGGTATCTCTCTTTGACACCACAGCAGAGTTGTCTGAGCTGTTAGATTTCTTATTTATGCTCAATCAGCAATACAGTTTCTCCATCAGCCTGCTTGAGAGAACTAGAGAATTGTTACTGATGGCTGTATTCTTACTTCTTTGGTCCAGAGTAGTTTAGTGGGAAAGTGACCATAAATCTCCTTTTACTCAGTGGCCCACTTTTCCTTTGGGGTATCAAAAGTATCCTGGATTTACATGCAATTAGTCAGGACTCTGTATTTTACAATAAATCAAACTCTGATCAAGACACACTGCTGCTGTGGGTGACAGCTGGTATTCTCCGATCAGGGCAAACAAAAGAGTGAAGTGACCACTTGGTGCATGGAAATGTTTGCAGAGAAAAGACATTCTCAAAGCTGCTTTTTGTACAGTATAAAATTTTGGACACTGCTATTTTTCCATGATTTTTACAAGGATATGCAGTGACAGGACAAGGGGGAATGGCTTCAAACTGAAAGACAGTAGGTTTAGGTATTAGGAGGAAGTTCTTTGCTGTAAGGGTGGTGAGGGACTGGAACATGTTGCCCATCCACATATGGAGGTGTTCAAGGCCAGGCTGGATGAAGCTCTGAGCAACCTGTTTTAGTGAAATGTGTCTCTGCTTGGAACTACGTGATCTTGGATGTTCCTTCCAACCCATTCTACGATTTTATTATTTTCCCATTGCATTGTGGCTTTGATAGATTTTTCTAAAGCAAGTAGAAAGAAGTGCTTCTAGCTTTTGATAAGAGAGTACAAAACAGAGGGTTTGAATTCTGCCACTCTCAGTTATCACAAACACCACCTGGCCTGCAAATAATTCTACATATTTTTGTAAAAGTACTTTTTTATTACTATTTAAATCTACTCTTTAATTAGAGTGGAATGCAAATTGAAGAAGATAAGCATCACTTTCCTTGGGGTTAAATACAATAAGATTCTCCTCCTGCAACCTTTCCTCCATCTCCACTTTTACTTTTCATTTCACATAATTTCTTCTCGAAGTCATCCTCTTCTTGTGCATGAATAGTTCACTTGTAGGTTGTGTATAGAGACTGTAGAAGTTGTTCCTCAGAAATGCCAAGGTGGAACAGCAGTGCTGGTTTCCTGAAATAGGGAACAGTCTGAAAAATGGCAAAGAGATAGCTGAGGAAGAGGTGAACAAGGAAGACATGTATGACAATATATGGAGGGCCTTCAAGGCTAATTGAGAGGAGCCTGGAAACTTTGCTGAAGAATGACAATAGAGGGATATTGTGCTGTGGCTGAACAGGATTTTCTCTTTATCATAGGAAGCATTTATCTACATGGGCTGGCACAAGCACCTTTCTAAATCACATCCCTCTGGACTGCAATACAAGCCCCCAGCCCTGTGAAGCAGACTTAGTCCTGATATCATCATATTATGGAAGTTGTGATAATCTCCTGATGGAAAGGATCTTCTCTTGCACAGGGAACATTCTCTTACGGAGAACAAGAAGCTGAGCCTCTTTTCCTTCTCCAGCCTTCAGGAGAAAACGTGAATCAGAAACAGACTCAAACCCACTGAGTTCCAGAAGTGGTTGTTTGCCTATGTGATAGTCCTTCTCTTTCTTCTCTTTGCCCCTGTGAATCTGCTTTGCCAGACCAAGTTCTTCTTTATTGAGGCAGTTAATGGACAGCACTTGTGAGTGTTGGAGCTCCCTGACCTATAGGGCATGGAATGAGATCTTCTTGCTTATTCCTGGATGGACTGTCTGGGGGAAACAGGAGTACTTGTGAGACCAGAGGGGAAGGTAGTCTTGACATCTTAACCTCAGACAAGAAGCAGGATGAGAACCTATGGAAAAAAATTGTTAAATGTGTCTTAAAGTGGATTGTAGCAAGAAGGGGACAAGAATTGAACTCCTTTGCATGGATGGCCGAAGGGTCATGCAATAGTTAGAGAGCCAGAGAAGTCAGACACATTTGATGCCTGACCACAGCCTGAAAGTGGGAAAGGTGTCATGGGACAAGAGGGATGACTGGGAAGAGTTCAAGTGTTTCCTGCTAGCTGAGTTCCATCTCACCTGCTGGAACCTGACATCAGGTAGCCAAGAAGCTCTCTCTAAAAGTCCTTTTAGTTTTTCTTATGAAATATTTTCACTTTAAAGGCACAATAAAGTGTGAGAGAGGGTGTGTGAAACCTGCTGCAAGGCTTTTACTTTTTGTTATTTTATATGATGGTTCTTGGTTTCTCTCTAAGAATGACATTTGTTACAGTTCTTATTGAACACGCAGCTGAGCTAGAAGTAAGGAGTTACTTATTTATATATTTATTTTAAATTCCTAATTAAAGATTAAATTCTCATGAAAAAATTTTTTTCATGATTTTCTTAAAAAAACCCAAACTGGTGGAAATCTCATTATCTAAAAGTTTTGTATATAAAATCTGTAAAGTAGCTGCAGCAGAAGAGTCAATAAAAGCCACTTTAATAGTTGCAGTTCTAGACATTTAAATTACGTAATATTATCCGTGTGTGAAAGACTGTATTTGTACATGCTTGCATTGCTGAAACCTTTATTTGTTAGAATCCAAGTGCTGCTGCTATGCATAAAGTACTCTGTGAGGTACACCCATATGCTGCCAAAGTAGCCTGAACGTGTGCACTGACGTTTATCCAGAGGAAGCCTAGGGGTTCTTCCTCTCCCTCTTGTACGCTGATTATTTCTGCCAGGCCCAGAGAAATCTGTGCGAGCGTGCGGGGGCCATGGCTTGGTGACAGGATGTACATGCAAACAGATAGCTTCCATGATGCTCAGAAGTCTTTTTTTCCTGAAGGTGCTGTGCAGCAATGTCTTTGAGTTGTAGGAGAAGACAAGCATGGGGCAGACGGGAAGGACCTGGCCCCATTGCTCTAGGGCTGGGGTTGGTTGGTGCACAGCGCCCCGCTAAAATGAGGCCCAGAAACACTCCTTCTCAAGCCATGTATGTAAAGATGTCAAAAATAAACTGTGTAAATATGCCAGAAAGAATGATACTTTCATGTTTTTATGCTAAAAATGGGTGAGGGAATTGTCAGGACTCTTATGAGCAAAAATGATAATGTATGACATTAAATATTGACTTAAAATATCTGTATTGCCACCCCTTTCCATTACTTCAGTATGCAGTTGCTTGAAGGTAAAGTATGATTTTTCTGTCCCCTCTGTAATCATATATTATACATCAGAACAGAATTTTGTAAGTCTTGTAAAAATCAATCTGCTTTCCCTATTCAAATGCAGATTAAATGTCTCAGATCTCAGCAATTATATTTCTGATTTTTTCGTTGTTTATTGTCTATGTCATAGAAGTTTTTTGAGAATGTTTTTCAGGCTGAAAACCTGATAGGAAAATTGTGAGATATGAGGTTTTTATTTTGAGTGTTTAGTAGCATGCTAAGTAATCACCCTTGCATAGTTAAATCTTTAAATTACTAAAAAGTGATGATGTAGTAGGGACAGTATTTACTGGTAGGATCAGCAAGATGCTGTATGTGTTAATAATTGACAAGAAGAGATGGCTTTGGTCTTGCACTGCAAATTGCACTGTTAAGTCAACAGTGAATGAGTTTTCATGGTAGATGCCCTGTATAATGTGTTCAGATGGGAAATGTGTGTCACAGTACAGCCAGATATGAGCAGAACTTAGTTAGTGTATGGTAGATGCAGTTCTTTACCTGATATTTTGTTTACTGAACTGGGTGGTCATAGGAAGCGACTAGGAATTATTCAAAAGAACACATACGACATGCACAGGCTCATTATTCTATTTAAAAACCAACACAGAATGCATTCCTGTGCATGATAATATCTTCTCATTCAAATGGTTGCAGCTACTCATGGTTTGATTTTAAGGTAATAGTTACTGTTACATAGAGCTGCTTCTTTTGAGAAAAATGCTCTTCCTTGGCTGTGATGATGTGTGCCAAGCAACCTTTAGGTTTTACCTGAAATAAGATTTTAGGACTTTGAGCTAAAGTGTGCTGTCTGTGGACACATACATACACATGCACACATGGGTACTGGAATTGTGACACAATGCAAACACCACAGGCGCAGGCACAGACATAGAAAGAAAATTATTCTTCTCCTGCTTATTTTCTTGGCACTTGCAGCTTGGTTAGATGTGAGATAGATGAAACATTTGCATCTTCTATCTGCATAATGAGTTGTATACAAAATGATCGCAGCTAATGCAAAAGACAGGGTGGCATGTTTTCAGTTTTAATGGGGACACTCAGAAAACTTCCAATCTTTCTTGACATTTCTTATAGCAAAATAAATGTGGTCTAGGTTGGAGTGTCTATTATGAAAATAAGAGAAGAGCAAGTCAATTATATTTCAATGACTGAATAGCCAGGGGTCCTCATTAAAATGATCAGAAAGGCTGCAGTGTTGCTTTCTTGTATGTAGCCACTGATTAAGTTGTATAAGAATGACATGGCCTTTTTGGGAGAAAAGCAGAGGATGCCGTGGTCTCTGGCCAGCCAGCCAGAAACCGTTGACACTTACAAAAGTGAGATGCGCACTCCATCAAGAAAGGGAAGTTACTACTTATGGGGTCATGGACTCCTGATGTATTTAAAAATAGTTGTGGCTGTTTTATTGGACACACTCAGAGAAAGCTTTGAATTTGCACTAGGCTGTATGAAAATGCCTGCGGTATGGTGGTGATATGGTATGTTTTCCTTTCCGCTGGCTTCGATGAAGAATACATAGCTTAACAGAATAGTACTATTATTGCAATCTCTCTGTATTTGAACCTTTAAGCAATATTTTAGTTATCAGTTCATTACTATTCATTTCTTAGAATTTAAATTCTTCTTATTTGCCAATTATTTTTTTGGTATAAAATGTTAGGAGAAAAAGGCTCGGTAATTTTTTCCCGGGAGAGACTGTATCCTGAAATGGTAAAAAAATATTTGTCTAAACCTCCTGAGGGTTTGCAGTCTCGGGAAATACAGTATTGCCTAAGATCAAGTGGCTGTGGAATTTAAAAATTGTATATTTTCCCTTTCATGTTACTTAACAGGCCTTATGTATTTATTTTTAAATAATCCTTCTGCAATTATATTTTTATACAACTTCACCTCTTTTACTAAGGTGATTGCTATAAAGACATATATACTTCTAGTAAGGATTTCTATAAAGATATATACCTTATGGGTTTTTTTCTTTTATTGGGAGACTGTTGTAGAATGCTAACATTTTACATTTTAGAGTTGTACAAAGCAAAACAAATCTCGTGTGTTAATTAAGCTGTCATAGTTTAAGTTTCTTCCCCCTTTAAATTGCATCACCGACAGTTTCTAAAGATGAATTGATAAATAAAAGGCAACATTTAATAGTGATCTTCTATTTATTAGTACAGTGAAGTTTGAATCAATATTCATCTTCTACTGAGGTAGAAACATACCTCAGTATTTTCCACATTTATTTGATTCAAGTAAATACTAATGCATCATATAAAACCAAATAAAATCTTTGCTATTTCTAACTGCAATCTTAGATGATCTAAGCTCGTATTTTAAGTCAAATCACATTGTACAGTGCTCCATCATTAACAATGATATTTCATTATAAATGAAGACCAATAGATTTTTATATAAGACTGCTCACATTTTGATGAAGTAATTTTTAGTCTCAAGAAATTCAATAGCAGGACACGCTGTAAGCTAAATACATTAACATATCAGGTACTTAAAACTAATTGGATTTACTAAAATTAGCTAATAATGCAGCTAAATAATGATGCTCTTCATTTACAATTCAGGAGCTCAGTAATGGACAAGGGAAACAGCAAGTGCTTGCAGTCAACAATAAAAGAATTGGTAATTTTGCCAATTATTATGTAGCACAAGATGGCTATTTAAAAAGTTTTCATTTTTTATTTACATACATGGCATCTAAAGAGGCGAAAAAGTGTCTCTGCCTTATTTACTTACAAATGCATGAGCGACTTTGATTCTTCTCCATATAATTTCTGTGATATTTTCAGTCTTTAAATTGTTTGTGGAATTCACTCAGTCATTATTTTTTGTTTAGTGAATGAAGAATCTCATTGTTTTAAAAAGAATTCTGCTCATTTCCCTTTCTACCAGTTAGTAATATGTAATAAAACTTTAAAATCCATTTGTCCTATTTTTGGGGTTTTTTTACAGCTGCAGCAGGAATAAAATTCACAAATATCAACCAAGTCTGTGATAAGTCTGTTTTTGTGTAGGGAGAGATACAATTATTGATGTAGTATGAACTGTTCATACCCTGAGTATGAACACAGCATTATGGTGCTTAATACCTGAATTTGGTTTGAAACACCTAGATGTCTTTTTTTTCCCCAGCATTTTAGGGGCTGGTTTAAAATATCTTTTCAGCAATATATAGTACTAAAATTCTGTAGTGACTGAAGAAGACATGTAGACTTATTTTTTGAATAAACTATGAAAAACCTTGAGCAGTGGGCAGTAAAGCTTGAGATTTCTTAGGGTGCTCTGGTTTTATTCTTTAGCATGCATGAACACATGAACAAATTAAAAATATTCTTCAGAGCAAGTGGGGAGATATTTTTAAGAACTTTGCTATCCTCTTATTTATTTCCCTAAATTTATGATTTGTGTGTCAAAATATTTTTCTTTAAATGAAAGCAAAGAAAAAAAGTACTACAGATCTTTGAAAGTAATTAATGCTATAGTCACTGTTCCCTGAAAGTGCATCAATAGCAGCAGACCATAGATGTCAGATATGCAGGCTGCTCATCTGACTGATAAGTCCTTCCAGACTGCTTATAGTCATCTAAAAAATCACCTTGGAGTTGATGTTTCTGCAGGGAAACATATTCCATGAGGTGGATATGATTGTACTCTTGACGTAGAATTTTCAAGAGCAATTTGCCTTCTCTCGGAAGAGGAATTTCTTACATGACCTGCTCAGGTCTCTACAGGCATGCATGAAAAAATAAGAGGTTTGCAAGAAATATTTTGTGTTGTTACCTGTGTCTTTAAACCTTAATTTTTCTCGCAAGAAATGTAATTCAGAACTTGCATTTTGTGAAGCGTAGTCTGTGTATTTTACAGGTTTAAGCAAGATTAAGAGATTGAGGTTGAGAGCAAGTTACTATATGTGAATTCAAATCCAAAATATCCTC
>VWYI01018025.1:0-46545 GCA_013399455.1 Anthoscopus minutus
GGCCCAGCTCTGGCTGGGGCCCCCCTGGCTTCTCATGTCCACCCAGAAGCGGCTGGGGTCTAGCCCGGAGCCCAGCCCAGCCAGGCTATGCAGGCCATGGCCGAGCAGGACTGGCCCAGCCCTACTGGAGCTGCCAATACCTTCTGAAGCTGGAAAATGCAAAAGGGCTTTTGGAACTTTCTGGGTTTTAAAATGTGATATTCACAGAGGTGGACCCAGCTTCTCAATGGTTTACAGAGCTGTCAGTTCTCAGAACTAGATAGCTACTGGCCTCTTCTAGGCACAGAGGAAGCTCCCAGCAGCCTCTCTCAGGAAAACCATTTCTGTGAATGATTTTCTTCCTTCTTTCTAAATATCAACCAATATTAAACCAACACAAGGAAGAAGCAGGGAATGTTGATGTGTATTGACCATTCACAAAAGGGTAAAATGGCACACAGGTGTTATGCATGTGAGAAGGGTATAAAAGGTTGTACTGGGAAATAATAAAGTGCTGATGCTTGAAACCATTCTCAGTGTCAGTTGTGTGTCCTCTGTCAAGTGGGTATATTGATGACTCTAATTAAATAAACTCTGTCCCTGGTTAGCTCATGTGTGAGATGAAGTCTGGGAGACAGAGGCCAAATAAGGGAGCAGCTGAGGGACTGAAGACCACCTGGCAAGGGATGAAGGAAGAAACACGTATTGCAGGAATTGGCCTGTTTTTGACAAAGACTTTAAGAGGTATGTTTGCAATAGCTAGCTAGAGTCTCTGAGGGCTGTGTAGTCTCGAGCAACCTACTTGTGCTACTTCACTACTGATCCCGAGAAATGAAACCAGGCAGCAAATGACTGGTGGGTAGCTAGAGGATGATGAAAATCTAGACATTTTTGCATACAATCTGTCTGGAACTCATCACGTGCCATGCTGCTCTGAGGTATACTACTTCCATATGGTGTTCTGAAAGATGGGGCTGCCATACACAATGAAACAATTGGAAAATGTCCCCATTTGATGTTGTTTGCAGCGAACAATGTCCCATCATGCATCTCTATAACTGGAGCACAATCTAACAGCAATAAGCAATGGCCACACTATTGACCATGATGATGATTAATGTCAATGTTTTAACATTTTTCATTCCAGATAAAAGCTTGTGATTCACTTCTCTTCTTGTACAATTAGATAAAGGCTATCATGTAATTTACTGAGTTTATCAAGTTCACCCTGTACATAAAGAAATTGGCATGGTTCTTCCTTCTTTCAGTCAAATACAAAATCTCCAAGAAATATGGATGAAAGCAATTACATTAATAGCAAAAATATGTTTCGTAATTGCTTCATTTTTCTGATTTTAAAAATATAACTTTTTCTAAAAAGCACTGAAGCTTTAACAGCTTAAATAATCCATGGCAATAATTTCTTGAATTTTGACTTAACCACCTGCAATTACCCCAGCATCCATCTGAAGGAATACTTGTGATGCAGCTGCAAGATACCCTGGATGATCCTTTCCTTTGGAGATGTACTGAATAGAAACTTATGCCTAGAGAACAAACAGGGCACAGCTTGTTTTTGTATTGATCTTAACACTGAAATTACCATGGCAATTCTTCAGGACATGATGTAGGTAGATAGGTGTGACTTGCTATGTTTACATCTAAGTTTAGTTCTTGAGATGTCTCTGTGAAAAATATCATGGAAGTATCTGTCTCAGTGAATTGGAATTATGGAAATATTAAATAGTTTCATTAATGTCTTCTTTTCTCTCTAAATATCATGATGTTAGGAAGAGAAAAATATTTACTGAGACACTGAGTAAGACAACTTTTATTTGAACAGTGCTTGTCTGAAATTTGATAAAGCTATGAAAGGGAGAAAAAAAATAATCTATGTATCACTATCACATAGGTAGACAATGAAAGGGAATGAAAACCACAGGTTAGAGAAGCTAGCTGCAAAAGGATGAGTGAGAAGAAATCAGAATGATGAGACTGGGAATAATTACAAGCTCAATGATTAAGCTTTTTAAGCACAAATGAGGAGGGGACTCACTTTCAGAATAGCAAACAACAGTGTTGTAACTGTAGTAGGGGAAGGAGATAGTTCTTATCAGGACATTCAGTTTGGTTTGCTGTCTTTTTGTTGTTGTTTGGTTTTTTTTCTTAAAGGAAAATCATAATAATTTTGGATAGTTATGCAAAGAAAGACAATGATAATATTTGTTTTAGCAGAGTGTTTCTAGAAACGTATATGTTTTGCAGAGCTTATAGACAGCAATTGGAGAACTGAATTGTTTGTGAGATTTTATTGATAACATGCTTCATGTTGAGAAGGAGAGAGGAAATAAAAAGGTTTGGAAGCATGCAGGAAGTTATAAAGGTTCACTTTTATGCTAAGGAAAAAAAGATATTAAAATCTGTGTCTAAAATGAATGGCTTTCAGAGCCAAATCTTTAGGAGAGATCTAGTGGTAGTTACACAGACATTAAAAGAAAGAGCTGGCATTTCCCTCGAGTGTAGAGGATGACCATTGGCATTTCAGGAGCAGTAATTATCCTGAGTTCTACTGGATGAAAGTGCTGTGGAATGAACTTCTTCTAATGAGTTGGAGTTACCCATTTTACCTGATTACTTCTTTTATCTAATTTTATGCCTTGTTTAGAAATCTGCCCCTTCCCTGTTGTACCTCACTATATCTAATATTTAATTTGTAATACTGTACCATGGTGTCATCAATGCTGTGAAAGAATAAAGAGCTGGAATTTGGAGTAAGGTCAGTTGTTTTTTTTGACCAAATGAGTTGTGTGAGCTCCATGTTCATTGTAGCTCTTTGAATCCCAGACCACATGTAGAGGTAAGCTCTTCGGTAACTACCAATCTGCAGACTCAGCCTGGGATATGGCAATTATGCCATATTTTCTTTCCCCTCCCTTCTTTATCAGCTGACACAGAGTCTGCAAGGCAAGATGATCTTATGATCCATGCTTGTGGATAACCAGAAAAATATATCTGAAATGTGTTTCAAGAAATTTCTCGTTATGAAATAACTTGCCCTCAACTTACCCTTTTTTGACCATAATGGCTTTAAAAAATGGTTTTTTAAAATGGTTGTTTAAAATGTCAATTAAAAAATTCACCACACAAAAATAAAAGGGTTTTTGGGGGTACAAAAGTGCTACTTCAGAAAGTTCTGTTCAAAATCAATTTGAATACCAAGGAATTCAAGGAAGATTATATAGACTAGAAGAACTTGACACTTTAAATTGAGTACTCACTAGACAATTTCTGAAGTAAATCAACTTGACAAGCTCTTTAAAAAAGGAAAATAATTAATGCTTGCATATGACTGAGGAGCATGTTAGAATATTTTCTTCTAGAAAATAGGATAATTTTACTAAAAAACAAATAGCGGTGAGAGACATAACAGCTGGTATGGGAATTGGTAACATTCTTATCTCAACTTACAGATGCTGGCTAATGGCTGCTTGTGTAATGTGTGAATGAATATACCTAAAGGGTCATAAACCTCAGAAGATTCCCCAAATACTCCATAGTGAAAGGGGAAATTGTGTCTGTTTTTCCAGAAAAGCTGTTCGCTGTTCCTTAACATTAGAAGTTCTATCACGTGGGCTAAACAGCTTGAGTATGGTATTCCTGCTTCTGGTCCTGCCAGTTGACTGAAGCTTACCATGGTCTCTCAAAAAAACTTTGCGGTCAGGTCACTTAAATCTTCATATATGAATTTAACTGTTGGATTCAATAAACAAATGCTAAGGATAAGGTTGTGCTGATCATCAGAACAAGCAGTTATGCAAATAGTATTTAGTAGTGCAACTCTGCTACTTGCTTATCTAAGTACAAGAAAAGGTTGCTTGTTACTCACCTATTGTAATTAAATTAATATGACCCATGTGGTGTTTTTATAGTTACAGAATGTATCCAGATGTGGAAACCTCTACCTTACAGCCTTTGGGAAGTATTACTTCAATAAGAAGTATTGGAAAGGATTTAATGCTCTTGACACTTATGTAACTAATCAAATGTTCGCTGGACTGTGGAAAGATTTCATTAATTTTATGATGTGAGCCCTGAGACTTTTCTTTTGCATATTAGACTTCTTAAGCAAGGTATTTGAACTACCAGTACCAACATACCATGAGTGTCTTAAGGAAATGCCTCCAGCATCACACAACTAAACACTTTGCTTTGGTGATCATCTTCTGCTTTTCTGGCAGCTCAGCTACCTTTTAGAGGTGACAAATAAGACACCCTGTGCCTAAATTGACATACTTAGGAACTGCTCAAGTGCTTTCTGTACTTTATTTCTCTTTGATCATGGATATCCTTTCCTTAGACATCTTACTCAGATTGTGAATTGAGCAAGAAATCTTAGTTCTAAACTTGACACTGGTGCATGACCCTAGGCACTGCAAAAGGCTAATTATTTCTGAGAATTATCTCAAGTGCCTTGTACAGTAATCAAACAGGAATCCTGTGCTAACACTGTAAATGAAGCAAAGGTCTCCTGAGTCTTAACTGCAAGAATTTTTCTGTTGATAGAGGGAATTTTCTACACTTGAGCATATAACTGATGGCTTTATGATGGTTTTCATTTAATCAAAACCAATCTGTCATTGGAGTTTTTTAATCATAAAGGTCAAAAGCTTTTCATATGCTTTCTATCATTATTTCAGTCTCTAACAGAATTTATTACTAAGTATGTGTCTCTTACAGAATGAAATGCGCACCACAAATTATATTTTACAGCTCTTTGTATATTTCTGTATAAAATAACAAATTTGAGATCTGATACAGGAGGAGTACAGGGAAGACCTAAACAAAAAAGCTGCTAGAAAAAGACAAATTAGCCAGACAGAGAGAAAGGGAAGATGGACAAATGCCCTGAAAATATACTCTAACTCCATTATTTAAATATTTTCATGTAATTTCAGGATGTACTGTGCATGTGTTTTTAGATCTCAACAGCCAGAGTGGATGGCAGGTACTTTAATTGGGTCACTGCAATTTGAGATTTATAAACTGGTGTGATGTTTCAAGTGTAGCCACCTGGAAACAGAGACTGTAATTTAGGCTTCTGTCAACACATTCAGACATCACAAGGAGGGAGAGCAGGGCCTCATGTCTAATTTGAAATATTTTATCAATACCTGTCTTTTCTTCTTACTCTGTTTCAACTCCTTTTTCTTGCATATTTAGGACTGTAAGCAAACAAAAAAAATTACCTTTCTTATCCATCTTTTATAGCTCATTTAGTATTTGTGAAAACACGGTAACCTGCCCTTTGGAAAATACGCTGATCATGGTATGTAATAGATCATACCTGAAATACTATTTTTCATTGGTTTTGTGCATCAATGTGTGCATTTTTTAAGCAGAAAATCCCAGTACAAACTTTCATATAATGTTGAAAAATTTGAAGTAGGCTCGAAGGACAGTAAATCAGTGGTTTGCATGTTAAAGCACAGGCTCTGTAACATATTAGGAATTATGACGACCCATACCTCTTAGCTGTGAATTTCCATGGTAGGGTTGGGGGTTGGCTATCTTAATTCAGTGGGAGATGTTTCCCTTCTCTCTGAGTGTCCAGAGACTCACACCACAAAGCAAGCCAGAGTTTCAGAAAAGCTTGATTAGCTTTGGGAACATTGAGAAATGCTTCTCCGTCTCACCTCCTCTGGTTCTCCTCACTGCTGCAGATATCCTTGTATGTACTCACAGATATGTTATTCACAGCAGTGTCTGTTCACAAGAGGAGAAGATAGCTGCACCCCCATTTCCAGTCAATTCACCAAGGAATGAAAGACACAGAGATCACTCCAAAGTGATCCAGAGAGAGCAGATGTTTAACAATAGGATTGGAAAAGCTGGATAACTAGAGTCAGGACTACTTTGGGTATGGGAGCTGCAGAATGGAATTTGGGTGAGAAAATGCAGGTTGGTAGAGGCACCAGCATGCCTTGGAAATGTGTCCAGTGTTAGCAGCAGTGCCTCTGCTAAGAGGCTTTTCAATGAAGAGCAGCATGTACAGCATCCCTTCAGGTAATAACCTAACAGATGGCAAATCAAAGACCTCTATGAAGGGGCAGATAGAACTCTGGAGGGAAAACAAGCATCAGGGAGGACAAGAGGCATGGCAGTGAACTTGGAGAAACCAGGCAAGCAAGCAAGCAAGCATCCTTTTTGTTAACAGAACTCCAGATTGCAGAGCACAGCGAAATGGCTGATTTGGTATAATCAAATGATTTATGTGCTTGGAGATATGATTTTTTGCAGGCATGAATGGGAAGCTGCTTTGGCAGATCTGGTTGCTTACTGAGAATTCTTTAATTCTCTTTGTGAGAACTGTGTGCTCTGGGTTGTGTTTACTAACATTGATTTTGCATCTTTGACAGTCTTTATGTACCATGTTACCGTAGATGTCTAATTAAACAAGAGGAGGGACAGGGAGGCTGTAAAGGTTTGCTGGGGTGTTTGGTGGCATGCCTTAGATCAAGCAAAGAAGAACTTGTTCATTTGGCAAGCAGTTCTTCTGCAGAAGTGCAGATAAATACCAGATGGGGACTTACTTTTTTGGCTCATATTTTTTATTTTGAAATGCATTACAACTTTTTATAAGATGGACATGGTGCCATCCAGAATTTCTGTCAACCTTACCTCATTTGTTTGACTGGATATGTGCCTTAACTATAGATTTACCCAGGAAATTTTGTGGGTTTAACACCCATTTCCCAGCTTTAGTACATAAACTGGAGAATGCAGTGTTGCTTCTTGCTCTTGATGTCATCACTATTCTGCAGTGATAAATATGTACATACAGAAAATTGATACATGATCAATAGTCTAAATCTGAAAACATCCCTTAGGGCTGGGGACACCTGCATTAATTTAGGAAGTTCTGAGCTTCCTGCTCCCGCTTTACTGCCATGACCATTCTGTCTGACCATTCTGTAGTTCCTTGTTACAGAATGTTTGATCAGCTTTATGGTATTCTTCCTATATATTATCACAAATTCTCAATTTTTGCTTACCTCCAACCATCCGAATCCTAAATTAACACATAAAAAATGGATAAAGGCATCCAAGTTGAGCCATTGTGCTGCTGATATACAGTGTTTTCCAGACAAACTTAATGTGCAGTAGGAATGACTTCTGAGGTAATGAAACTCACATGGGAGTAAACTACTGAAATGCAAAATCCTTATCAGCTTTCTCAAAGCTGTAATAACTGGCTCTTCTCTTGAATATCACTCCTGACCTTCCCGACACTGAACATAGTAAGGGAATTGTGTGGCTAGGCTCACTGACATTTCCTTTAAAAATGAGTAAAATAAATGCACGGCCAAGAACACTCACCTATTTTGTATATTTTATGGTCCATCCTGATCCCTTATCCAGTGTTTGCTTGTTTGCAGACTGGCTGACCCTCTTCACCTGTTCATAAATCACTTGCACTGTTTTCTAGGAGTAGAGGAAGAGAAAAAGGGAGAGATTTTGGAGAAAATGGGGAACAGAGGTAGATAACTAAGAAACTCTAGTTTTCCTCATTCTTTTCTGTTCACCTAAGCTTTCTTGATATTTCTTGAACTCAAGTGCTGCCTTTTTTTCCCCCTTGCTAAAGAATTTGGTAACTAAAAAAGAAAAAAATTACAGCTTTGAGAAAGGTCCACTGATGAGGACTTACTTTGGTTGCTACAGCAACAGCAGATTTCTCAGCACAGAAAATTCTTCTCAAAATCCAAAGAGCTCACAATGAGAACAAAAAAACAGATAATTGGTACACAAGGTGGACAGAAGGTGGCCAGAAAAGATCAGCACCTCTAAACTTCAAGAAGCAATTCAAAACATTTGTGGCAAATTTTGAGGCATGGAACCTGAAATGTAAGCATGTCTGTGGTTTGGCTCCTCGGTGGTTTTGATAGAAACTTTTTAGGTTTTAGGATGTGTGTGCATGGTCCACAGCTTAGCCACTTGTGACTTACAGGGCTGGAGCTGGGTACTCCAGCAAGAATTAGCTTAAGCCAGAATGTGTTTGTCTCTTCCCCTCTCTCCCACCTTTTAAAGTTTAGGCTTTGAAGCTCAGAATAGGACACCTTGATGTAGCAACACTTATTTTCAGAGGTCACATGTTCCCGAGCTGGAGCTCTATAGCTGCAGTTCCTCCAGTGCCTTGCTCCTGCCTTTACCACAGGAAGCCACTATCAGATGCTTCCTATAACTTCCTCCACCACAGATACTGGTACTGCAAACAATTTATCAAATGTCCACTGTTGTCCATTAATGTGTAACTTTGGTTGGTGTTGCACTCAATAACAGGCCTTCATCTTGTGAACCTTTCTTTTAGGATTTACATCTTTTGCCTTTGTTTCATTGAATATATGTATTACATAGGTAGTGAAAAACTTTTCATTTTAAACCATTTATAACCATTGTTATAAATAATTCATTTATCTCCAATGTGCCATCACTGTAAATCTTCTTTTGTCCAGAAATCCACAAGTTTTGGAAAAAAATAGTATTTTTGTGTCAATTTATAAAGACACATTCTGACCTTCATAAGAGAAAACTATTAGGATTAAATTAAAGCAAATGCCAGAATTACAGCCAATAATTGGTTTTTGTTTTTACTTTGGTTTCTGCTACTTAATACAAAAGAGAATAACTGCCCTTATAAGGAGACTGACAAATCTTATTGCAAAGCTCACTTAAATAATTTTAAACACCATATATACTCTTATCTACCCTGTTCAATTCCCAAACTAGTAAGCTGGGAAACTCATAGGAAACAACTAGTGTCAAAACCAGCTTAAGCTTTGTCTCTGGCTTCTGAACCTTGTGATTCTACCCTTACTGGCATAACTCAATTACTTTTCCCAGATGATGGTCTCTATTAGTGAAGTTTTTCCTCATGTGCAACATATATGCTTGCTAATTGCCTTCTAAAGAGAAGAAAATTCTTCTTTATTTCCTGATATCTAGAATAAGCAATAGTGATCCCAGCCTAAGCCATGGAGAAAGAATTTAGTGAGAGTTAAACTGAGGAGGGGAAAAGGGGTACTCTTGAAGTGGTCTTCATGTATGTCACTGTGTGACAGTGACAGACATTGCAGGAGGCAATTGTAAAAGCAGGGTGAGATAAAGCACTGATTGCAATATCTGTGTGAAAAATTAAGTACTCCTCATGGGGTTTTGCAAACCAGATTCCTTTTAGACTCATCTAGGTGATGGAAATAACCTGGCGAAGGCCCATCTCTCTGTTAGGTCTTAGAGGTCAAAAGGAACACAATCTGTATTCATTTGGATGGCAAAAAGATTATCACTGTAGCACAAAACTATATTGTGAGGCAGAAATTACTTATACAGAGTTAACATACATGATTTCAAACATTCATTTTGGGCATTTGGATATTTGAGCTTGGGATATGTGATCTCCAATCCAAACATACACACACCTCCATAAATTAAAAGGCATTTACTGTAATCAAGACTTGCATCATTATTATATATCTCACAGCATACAGCTCTCAATAAGGAACAAATTATTTGAAGATAAGATTTACAACAATCAATATGCAAAGAAAAAAAAATAGAACTATCACTAATAAAAATTGTAGCCACTGTTTTACTATGCTCACTAAATCTAAAACTGAAAGCTAGGATACCTTTCCACATGACAAAAACCTTAGCCATAAGAAAGCCATATTGCTCTGAAACAATGTCCGTCCTTTGGTGGTTGGTTGGTTGGATTTTGTTTCTTTGGTTTTGGCTTTTGGGGAATTTTGTGCTTTTTTTGTTTTGGGGATTTGTTTTGATTTGGTTTTATTTTGTTATTTTGCTGGGTTTTTTTAATTTAATTTTGATTTTCAAAGTTCAATAATTTCAGCAGAGTGGCGTAGAGCACGTGTTAATGTAGTGTAGCAGGAAAACAGGAGTGTGTGTTTTGCCTTGCTATGAACATGAGGGAATGAAAAGGGTTCTGCTACACCTGTGTTTCATACAGTCACTCACTGAACAAAAGGACTGGAGGGAAGAAACAATCCTGTGGGATTGGGTCCATTATGGTAGATTCCCTATTGGAGGTTCCTAGAGGATGAGTTAGCTAAAGATACAGGGGAAATATCTCGTCTGTGTGGATCACAACAAAGTGTAGGTCTAGCACTACTGAAAAAGCTTTGGGAGCTTTGGTTTTGTACTACATGCTGTGCTGCCATGGTTGCAAAACTGAGACTGTGTTGCTCAAGGGCTAAATGAGTAAAAGATTCTCAAGTTATCTTCACAGCACCAAGTTCATTTTTGGAACTATATTATCAAATACTGCCTCTATAGGCCTGTTAAAAGAGACTTACAAAGCAGCAAGCAGGATTAATACTCATTTATGCATGGACTTAATCCATATCTTACTTCAAATAATATTTTCTGCTGTAGTGTATTCTGCAGGCACAGCCACTATCAATTGCAAATAGCAGAGAAACAATGGTATCTTCATGGTATTTTTATTAAAGTTTAATGGTTAACAAAAGATAATGTCATTAAACAATCTTATCACTTTCCAAATGAAACTGATTTTCCCATCCATGATCTCTAAATAGTATTTGGAATCCATAGGAATGACTACTGACTCTCCTTAGAGATTTTTTTTTTTCAAATTACAGCATATGGTCTGTTAATCAAGCTCTTTGTTGCTGAGGAGTCACTGTTCCCTCAGGAATGGATTGCTGTGCCCATTTAATGCAGGAAATGACAATGTACACTAATCTTGCTATATTGGTAGAGAGTATGTGACTTAATGCTTTTACTTTCTAAAACTCAGATTTTCCAAAAGAAATGAACTGTGTTATTCAGTCCCATGCAAGGGATGCAACTAAATGTGCAAATGAAATCAATGGATGTTCAAAGCTCTACAAGATATCAGCCATGGTGAAGCTATTTCATACCCAGCTCTTACAAATAATTTAGAGCATGTCTAGAAGTACAGTAACAGTGAGTGACATCTAATACCCCTTGGAAGCAAGAGTTTGAAAGAGTTTCCCAACCAGGATGCAACAGAGTGTTC
Source organism: Anthoscopus minutus (assembly GCA_013399455.1). Lineage (NCBI taxonomy): Eukaryota > Metazoa > Chordata > Aves > Passeriformes > Paridae > Anthoscopus > Anthoscopus minutus. The sequence goes on from VWYI01018025.1 coordinate 11,054, forward strand.
AGTTTTCCTTGTGATATTCCACAGAATATATTAAACAGTACAGACACATTTTTTGGCCAGGTTAGGACTGACTGAGAATTTCACAAACCCTAAAGCTGTCATCAGTTAAATACACCAGATGAAACATCTGTAGGACATGCTTGGTTATATGCTCTTTCCTTTTACCCATTCCTCAAAATCCTATGTCTGGTCACCATCCTGTCAGTTTTGTGTGCTAATTGTGTTGCATATTCAGCTGGAAAAATGGTATTCAAGAATAATTGGGAAATGCTGATTTTAATCTTTAAATGAAACAACCAGTAGAATTTAAGCTGGAACAGAAGAAACAATTATCAAATAAAGGTTTTCCAATATTCCTCTTATTAGATCAGATTATTAACAAAAATGGCTCATTCTTTTTGTAGAAAAATAGAGCAGCAGCAGGAAATTGATTCTTTGAAAAAAACATTAAATTCTGCCTGACAGCAAAAAAAGATGTTTCTCTTCAATACAGATGACTTTAAATTTATGAATTATACCTATGCTCCACCCTTACCACATTAGTATGAACACCTAGCTATAAACACCACACACATAAATACTTGATACATTTCAGCCCATAGGAATACACTATAAAATTCTGAAAGCAAATCTTAAGTCATGTTGTATGTATTGGGAGCCAGGATAATAATAGTCAGCCAGCAGGAAAGAAAGATTTAATAAGTTTTGGAATTAAAACTGAAGAATACAATATAGATTCAGCATTCTGTTTGAGAAAACATTAACATTTTATAGGTCTTTGGTCTTGTTTTCCATTTTCTCAGTTTAGGCTCCAGGCAGTTCAGGGATGTTTGATTTATAGCAATTACATGTGATTACCCTGTAATGCTTGGAACTATAAGGGGATGTAAACATCTCTGTTTCTGAAGCAATAATAGGTTTCATTTCAAATATGTTCATTATACAACACATACTCTGAAAGTCAGAAAAATTTGATTACGTTTTTGTTTACATCCAACTTACAAGGTAGGACATTGCTTGCCTCTTAGCACTCTGCTTGTTGATTCTTGGCAAGGGAAAAAAATCAAAAGAAAATAAGGCTCTGACAGGTTTTTCCTTTTTCTAAATATCAGAAACATAACCCAGTCAATAAAATATTCAATTCTCTGGAGTGAGTGCTTTCATCTAACAAAAATCCCACATTAACAACATTGTAAGAATGGGCTACACACCATGCTAATGCTGCTTCAATGACTTCTTCAATCTGTTCCTCTATTAACTAATAAAGAAGTCCATATTATTTAGATAAAATCTACCTTTATTTTCAGTCTTCTTATTATAAATGTATTATAATTATATTATAATTATAATATTATAAAATGTATAATATACATTATAAATGTATATAATTGTATTTTGCTTTTTTAACTCCAAGTCCCCTCTTGATTGGGTCTCCTAAAAATGATTTTTTTCTGTTTTGTGAAAAAGCAGTGAGGTTTGAGCTGACTCAGGGAAATCAGACTGTTCTTGCTAGTATTGTGCCCATATGTGGTCTTGGTGCTTCCCTTGCTCAATCATATTCCTTAAACCATTTCCCATTCTTCCCATTCCCCGCCCATGCACGTACTTCTACTCCTCTTTGTAAAAAAATTAAATAAAAAAATGCCTCAGCTCTGTCCTTCCCTCCGCTTCCTGGTTGTGTTGGTTTGATATTGGTTGATATTTAGAAAGAAGGAAGAAAACCATTCACAGAAATGGTTTTCCTGAGAGAGGCTCCTGGAAGCTTCTTCTCTGAATAGAAAAGGCCAATAGCTGTCTAGTTTTGAGAACTGACAGCTTTGTAAACCATTGAGAAGCTGGGTCCACCTCTGTGAATATCACATTTTAAAACCCCGGAAGTTCTAAAAGTTCTTTTTGGCTTCTGGCTCTAGAAGGCTATCCGAGCCCATGTGGGGCCAGCCCTGCTCTGCTGCAGCCCTCGCGGCCTGGCCGGGCCGGGCCCCAGCGGCTCCCGGGCGGGGATGGGAGCCCAGGGGGGCCCCAGCCGGAGCTGGGCGAGGTCACAGCTGCTGAGATCTCGGGAACACCAGGCCCTGGCCCTGCCCCTCTGGCCCATGTGGAGCCCGAGCTCTGGGCCAGGCTCCCCCCCACACTACTCCCCTCCCAGTGGCTGCCAGCCAGAGAGAGAAAGGAGCTCAGCGTGGCTGAAATCCATCACCGTGACTGCTTCAGCCACTGCCCACCAACACCTGCCAGCCTGGGTGAAATGTGAACCCTGTCAGTGCACAGATGAGACCTGCAGAGCACGATTCTTCCCTTGGGTGAGAGAAAAGCACAGAGTGACAACATGAAGACACAAGGGTCAGTTAAAGAAAGAGTTGAAGTTTTAGATGGAAGGAGAAGGAGGAGATGTCCTAGTATTGGGACTGAAAGTTCTTTTGGCAATGCCATGGAGATGGACTGTAATAAACTACACTATTTCCTTTAATTCATGAGAGAAAACAAGTATGGGGGGATGGAGAGTTCAAACTGTGGACCTGGGCAGAGGCAGCAGATGTTGAAGAAGCAGTGACGCTATGAGGAGCTTGAGCAGAGAGACAGAGATGAGAGTGAAGAGGACTCTGTGTCTCAGGGAGAAAAGAGAAAGACCTTTGTTCTTGGAGATGAAGATGATTCCAGAAATCAGTAAAGAGAGCCTTTCCTTTGAACAGCTCATCCTTAAAAAATGACACCCCACAGGATGACATGGCCCATTCACTCAGCTGTGAAAACAGGAGGAATTTCACAATAGCAGAGTTTTCTAAACCAGGCAGCTGCTGTTAGTGAAGATGCAAAGCCACGAGAAGACTGTGTTCTTGTGGAGATTTCTCTGTGGTGTTGCGAGAGAAAACTCCTCACCCTGAGGAAAGACTATTGTAGAAGTGATAACTGATTTAAAATCCCAGGTTTTTGTTCTATGTTGTCAGGAGAAAAAAGAAAGATGGGCAGGGGAGGGAAAGTGTTCTGGAAGTTTCATTCTGATTTTTTTCTTTTTCTATTCTCTTAGTTTTGTTAATAAAGCTTTCTTTATAGTCTTAAGGTTTGAGCCTGTTCTTGCCCTTCTCCTAAAACCATATCTAACAGCAAGAAAATTAGTTTAACCAGCTCTAAACCACCAGAATGGTGAAGGCTGGTGCCTGTCATGGCAGGGACACACACACAGCCTGGCCCCGTACCTCCTCTGCTCAGAAAGGCTTCCCGAGGCAGAGCTGGTGATGGTCACACCCACTGCAGTGCTTGAACCTCAGCTCTGGCCCTTGTGATTGCCCGGGAGGTGTGAAAGGCACCTTAAAGTAACATCCGAAACAACTTATAGAGCTTTCAAGACAGAAAACGTGTATAGCAGTGTCTGAAATCTCTTTCTTTCTCAGACTAGAGGTGCTCTATGCAGCTGTCCTGTGAGAGATTTCTGTCCTTAGAAATAATTGCTCCTAGAATTAAGTGGATACTTGCTTATGTCAAAACATTTCTGCATTATGGAGGCAAGGGAAGGACAGCAAGAGCAAGTCTTCTTTTGTTATTTCTTAATGAAGTGCTTCATCTGGTGGGGAGACACAGTTTAATTTTCAAAGTCTGTGGGGGGGAGCTAGACTCTTGTCCTCCTTGAGCAGTGCTGGAAGTGCCAGGTGAGCCGTTATCTGCCTCTTTTATGTCACTGTAGATTCTCATCCTGACAGTGTGTGTCAGAATGCGCAAGACAAAGCACAGAGATGCTGCTCTTGCTGCTCAGAGCATGCTCGTGGAGCAGGGGTGAGTGCCAGTGAGGACCTAATTTCACCTGAGTTGTACAGAGGTTCCAGAAGCAGAGCTCTCAGTAGAACCCTGCAGGTCTCTTCCTCTGCCCAGAACTGCACTTAGAAATGCTTTTAATTGTATTGCACTCCCTTGTGTATCTGCTCCTCTGCTTTTTTCTGCTTGGTTTGTCTTGGGTTCCTTTTTCTTCAGCCAGAGAAGGATGGCTCCCTCTGTGAGCACAGAAGTTTTCTCCTGCCAAGTGGTGTGGGTTTGAACTCCTCAGCCTGAGGGTGGGGACTGAATACGGCATTCCTGCTTCCTTACACTGCTGTTACAAAGGACATTGCTGCTTCTGTCCAAAATACAACAGCCAGAACTGTTTTCTGTGTGTAGAGTGCCTTCTCTGTAAATATCATGCATGCTCTGACAACACACAGTATTTGACACCCCAGCGCAAAGACGCCTACCAGTTTGTATGAGTATGGACTGTACAACAGCAAGGATATTGTTATTGAAGAAGTGGCTGGAAAGAAGAGTGAAAAGTAGAAGGAGTGAGACCATATATTTCCCAAACCTCTCAGATATTTTCAAGGGTACACCACAGACTGAGGAGGGGGGCAAGGGCTGGTGAGCTTAAGAGAACAGATCAGCTCCATGGCAACCTCTTGACTCCCTAATAACTTGAGGACTTGCTTTTGTGCAAGTCTTATCAATAAATAAAATCCCCTTTTATCCCCTAATGCCTAACTCCAGGCTATTTGATTTGAAAATATTTATTTTAACCCCTGAATTTTCTTTTCAGTACCAGAGGTATAAGGCCTTTGGGGCATATCCTCTTGTATATGAATACTGAGTTTATTATTTGAAGGAACAAAGACATTCTGAACAGAATTAACTTTAGGAATTATTAATAGTGACTCATACTATCTCATAGTCACAAAGAAAATGAAATTGATTGAGTGAATAAATAATCAGCATAAGGGTTTATAAGAGCAGGGACCAGGACACTGCCTTTATTTGTTTGATTCACTTCAGATAGTTACTTAGCAAAAAGCACATTGAGACTCTAGCTTGTTTTTCAGAGATTAAGTTAAAATACTTGTTTGCAATTCATCAAGAGGAATTTTCAAAGGTCAGATGACCAACTGGAAAAAAGTAGATCTTTTATCTGAGCAGAAAAATAGTCCTGTCTAGTAATCCATTAGTGATTTAAATTCTTCTTTCTGTGCTCCACAGCACTTAGGCTGATTTTATTCAGCCTGTGTTTCTAAATGTCGGCAAATATGAAAACAAATGGTATGGTTTTTAATAAAGGGAAACTTAGTATTATAACCATTCTCATTTACCAAAGCGCATGGTTCACAGTTTTCCTCTTTCTTCCCATTCCTCTCTGTTCCACAAGCCTACTCAATTACTTAATTTAAATAATCCCTAGTTTCATATTAATAATGTGCAAGTTTCCCAAACACTAAGTCGTCCTTGTTAAAAATATTAGAAACAGGTGAATATCAAAATTTTGAATGCTTAATAATCAGCTCCAAGTGTTGCCGCAGGTGTTGGTGACTGTCACCAACTTCCCCACACTGCAGACTGAAAGTGCCTACTGCTGCTTCTCCCATTGGTATCAGCTTCCAGTTTGTTTGCATTTTTTGTAACTGATTTCCATTGGCCATTCTCGGTACTGACTGCACTGCAGCGATTGGCAGTGGCAGGAAGGATATCTTCAAACTTCCTGCAGGATTCATGTGGGGTGGGATCAGTAGCGCTCTCTTCCTGCTCTGCTGCTCTTCCTCAACAACTGATTATGGCTTGTGAGGCTGGTCTGGTCCTCTCTGATTCCTCCAGACACAGCAGTTTCTGTTAATCCCATTGTAAGTCAGGCTACAAGTTTGCTGTGTTAAAATAAATGGTATTAGCTTTCAATTTTGTATTTCCTCATTGTCAGGCAATTATTAAAGGCTACTGAATGACATATGCTAAAGATTACTTCTTCACACATACCAAGAATTTATTGTGTAGGAGTCTTGTGAAAGTAAGGAACAGAACAAGTACTCATTCCAGATCTTTTTCTGTATTTTTGACATTATAGTTTCTACTTCTTTTTTCTGAAAATAACATCTGGAGACTGCAGATTTAACTGTTACTTAGTGTTTCATCATCATGACAAGTGTCTTAATTAAACAAAATTGACTTAAGGAGAAGCATTGAAGTGATTTGCATGACAGAACTTGGCTTAGAAGCCTGACTGTCTAATGCTTAAATTGTGAGAGATTTCAGTACTGCAAAAACCTTTTGTGTTTAGAAGTGTATCCTGAAAGTTTAAACTTGGAGAACTCTGCACACTGAAATGAGGTCTAGGAAAACACAGGAAAAATGCACTGACTATGAGAACAGAATATTTTACTTTACTGTATCTGTGAGAACAAAGTTTAAATCATTGCAGAGAATAACTTAAAGTCTCTGAGACAAACCAGGAAAATGCTTGTGACCTGGTTTAGAGCCTCAGTGGAAGAGCAAGAGTCACTTGGTCCTGTGTCTGCTTCCTGCAGCTCTGCAGTTTCACGTCTGACAGCCCAATGGCACATCTGCTTCAGTGGGCCTCAGCCCAGCTGCTTTGACTTAAGTGACAATTTGTCACTCCTTTCCCTCCCTCCATTTCCTGCCAATACCTTAGCTGTGATCATATTTCTTCCTTGTGATTTCATATTCATTTAAATTAGACAAAGGTGGGTAGTTCAAATCCAACTAGACTATCCAGAAACATTTTCTGGCACAGTTGGTAAACTGGGAATTTTTAAGGATGTTTGTGGGAGGCAATGTTTTTGGGTTTTCTTTAACTTTGAGTGGAACAGAATTTTTTCTCTCATGTGATGTGACTTGATGTGTCCGCAATGTCTTCAACACTACTGCCTCACAATCAGCCTCAGAGGTCTCAAAGGATGTTTGCCAGTTCATAAAAATCAAGTGTAGGATACTACAGTTTTTGGTGTAATCTTGAAAAATAATGGTTCTCTCAACAGCAAGGCTTAAACTTACTTCAGAGACTTAGTGTTTCATTGGACAGTACTGGTCCAATAATAATATGGAAGTTCTGAAGAGTTTTTCAGGTTGTTTGGATATTTCTAGGTTTATCTAGAAGGATAGTCCATCCTCAGTATCTGCATTAAGTTGTTTGATTTCATCTGTACTCACACAGTGCAAAAATCTCCTGAGATATTCATACCTTTTAAAGCAGAGTAAGTCAGAATGTTCCATACGAACTGATACAGATTAAAGTAGATACTTATCTGAAAGTAATGTGTCCCAAATGGATCTTTTTACCTTCTGCTTTTCTAAAAAAGAAGGGAGATTTATAATATAGAAAATTGTAAGAGGATTTGACAGGCAGAGAGTATGAAGACTGAATTTCTTTATCTCTCTAAAGTGAAAAATTGCTTTGGATGCTAGCATGTAATTTCTCTGATATGAAAGTCTACAGAAAATCCACAGGTCATCTCCTTCAAACATCTTCCACACCTCCAGAAAAGGAGAGTGGTTTCCCTGATGCTACCTGCTAATTGCAAGTAGCATGCTTAGTTAGATGCATTATGACCCTTCTCCATTCTTGTCAGGCATCTTTAGCAGGAAAGCTAGAAAGACAGAGACATTTTAACATATCCACAACTGCAATTCTGTAATTCTACTGGTTGCAAACAATTTTTGTGCCTGCTGGCACTTGGCAACCTCTCCAAACTTACTACAGCTGATCCTCTGTCACCCATTTTGAAGTGCTGCATTAATTTGAGATAGCTCAGTAAACCATCTAAAAATCTTTAAGTTAGTTTCAAAACTTATTAACTCACTCTTTAGTAAGAGTCAGCCTTGAAAAGTGCCTGCCCCAGTGGAAGTTTGTGTCATTGAATGGGGCATTTCTGCAAGGCAGAGCACTGGCAATCCTGGTAAGACAGCACTGAGCTGGTGCTGCTTGGTGTGCTGAGAGTCAGGATTTGCCAACTCAAGCCCAGCATCATGCTGATGTAGTCCTGCTGTGTTGTTGCTCCAGACAGTATCTCTGAACAATAGTGCCCAGAACATATAATGTGTGTGTACCATTGTAGCTAAATTATCTTAGAAGTCTGACCACTACATCCCATATAGCTAATTTTGTGATGTAGATGTGCCCCATAAGAGTAACTCCCTGTGCTGCATCCTCAAAATGCTATCCTTAAAGAAGCTGTCTTCTGAGTCAAATTCTAGTGGACAGGACCCATTTGATCTACTTTTTCTTCTTCATAGGTTATCATTTACAGTTTGCCCTTTTCATAAAAGTACCTTTTGGTTTTTTTGACATTGAAAAAAAAGTCTATAAAACTATTTGGTATTGCCATTTTTATTACTCTGTCCAGTTTTATGAGAACAGTGCTATGTCATGTGTTTCCATTTATTTTCCAGACTTCTTCATGTTCCAGTAATTAAAAGATTATATATCCAGCTAGCTTTATAAAGGTAGATTTTTTTAATAGCAAAGCAGTTAAAATAACTGTAAGTTATGTGTAAGTATGAGATAGACTCAAAAATATTCTGTTTAAAGTATTAGTGAGCATTCTGTGCATTTAGTCACATGATTCATCACTACCCTTAGAGTGCTTTGAAAGGATCATGGAGATGACTTTCAGCAATACAAACCACATACAAAACCCTATCTTCATATTTTAATTAATATGCAATTCACATTCAGTCTAAGAACACTTTTGGCTAACATTCCAGAGACTGGATTTGCAATTAATCTGACTTTTATGAGATTTGAAACAAGCTAAAAATGAAATTGCCTGCAATGCAGCTATTTTCTTTAACAGTCCTCAGAAACAGAAGTATTAATAACCCAGGTTGCAAAGTAAAGCAAAGGGACAGAATGTTTTTAAGGACCTGTGAGGAAAATATTCTCTGCTCTGCTGCTGCCTCCAGACATAGTACATCTATTACAGAGTACCAAGTGCAGTGCTACAGAAGCCATCGGGAAGATCTTGAGTTATCCTGAATCAGACATGAACTGCCTGGGAAGAGGCACCCCTGTATCATGCCCATTGCAGTGACAAGCAGGAATCTCTGAAGGCATGTCTGGTTCTATGTCAGTCTGTTGAGCCTTCTCAGACAAGCAATAATCCATTGCCTTACAGATAATAAAGAGGGTTTAGAGTTGTAACTTGGTCAACTTGTCTGTGGTAAGAACTCCTTTTTCAAACAAAATGAGAATGATATTAATTTTCTTGGAGAGTAGCCTCATCATTCGCCTAGGTGCAAAATTTTTATCACATTATTATTATTTATTTATTTATTATTATTTATTATAAATATTATTTTATGTGAGGTACAAATTCNTCCACTCTGACTTCCACAACACAAAATAAGCCTGTAGCAGTTCTAATGAATGAATGCACCACAGTTTCTTTCAAAACAATTTTTGTAATGATAATAAATCCCAGAATTGCCATTGTTGTTCTTAGGAAATTTAAAATGAGAACCTGACCCATTAAGTAACCAACAAATTTAAGGAAAAGTTTTAACAGTTGTTCAATTTGAGACACTAGAGCATGATCATATCATTGTCTTCTTGGGCATGGGCCGGAGGTAAATTCAGTTTTGCCGATGTATATTGTTCCTTTCCTCTTTGCTGCTTTTGCTTAGCCAGGTAATAGGATTTACATTTTGGTAATTGCTTATGGGTGAGAGGTATAAATATATTTTAATTTAATTAAAGAACGAATCAAGTTTTGGATGGCAGCCCCTCTCTCATCAAGATTAATATGAGGCTTTACAGTGTTTTCAAGGATTAGTGCTGACTTGGGAGAGAGAACTCCTCTCCATACCATGTTACAGAGAGGGGAAGACAAGCTCAGGCAGTGATTCTGGGGAGAGCAAAGAGCTGCCCTTGCCACAGGTTACCAACACATTATGCAAAGATTCACTGACTGTGTTTTTTGCAGTAAGGCTGCTGGGACAAAACAAAGAACTGTGATCTAGGAAATATTTGCATATTGATTGCATATTCCTCTAGCTCAGTTGCCTGCAATATATCACACATGGAAGGATTTTATGCTGCAGTATAGAAAAACTACACCTTGCAATATAGCCTTCAGAGCCATCTTCTGGGGAAAAAATGGACATCTGCCAATGTAATAATTTTTATTTTATAAACAAAGAAAAAAAGCAGAAGCAGCAAATAATACTTTGATGACTTCTTAAAAAAATCAAAATACAAGAATGCAAGGTGGGATTTTACAGTGTGCATTTTGATTCAGATGCAAAGATCTTCATGATTATAGTGGAAGTAATTTAATTGCTCTTAAATCACCTGGGATCTTCTGAAAATATCCACAGGAAATTTTACATTCTTTAATTAACTATCAGGGGATATTTGAAAGAGGGTGAAGCTGATACATTTTGTACACACACCTACACACATACTTGCATGCACACAACCCCTCTTTTCGCTTGCAACAAATCCTAAGATTTTAGCAAAACTATAGAATGAGTAGAATTACCCAGAGAATTTGGGTTCATTTCTGAAATCAACAAACACAGGCTTTTGTTAGTCTGGACCCAAATTTCTGTTCTTTATTCTTGGCCCTAATAAAGCTTTTGTTTGGCTAACAAGAATACCAGCAAAATTTCCTTGATATAGATGCTTCATTTCTTTTTTGTTCTTAGCTCTGTGCTTCACTGCTTACTTTTTATCTTAAGTTTCAGTGGCTTTCAAGAACACCTGCATATATTTTCACCACTACTGTCAGACCTGGAGAACCACGGGACTCTATCACATGTACAACTTGGTCTTGACTTACCCGAGAAGGGTACGGCAAACATATATTTAATTTGGGCATAAATGAGCAATTATTGCAAAACTGTTGTTAGATATTATTCATGAGATGAATACTTGAAATGTCTGGTTTCATGCTCTAGGTGACTTAACATAAGTTGACAGTATATTTCTTTTATCTTGAAAGAAGTTTATGTGGTAAAAATGGCAGTAACTGTCTGACTGCATAGGCTTTAAGATAGCATTGCTTGGCTCAGCTGGTGCCTTCAGCAAATAATCCTATGACATGGGCAAGACAACTCAAAACACAGGACAGTCCTAAACAGAACTTAAAATTTACTCTTCTAGCTCATGCAAGATATGTGTATATAGGTTAAATTCCATTGTTTCCTGGGATTGTCTAAGGGAAATTTGGATTTCCTGGCGTTTCTTGATGCCTTTATGGCCATTTCACTGTTTTAGATAGTTTTAAAGAGTGCTACACTTGTGTAAAGATGACCAGGAAAAACCCAGAAGAACGAATTTGTTGTGGCATGGAATTTGTAACAAGGGTTTTGTTATGGTTGCATCTTTTCTGAGATTGAAAGGTGAATATTTCAGTACTGTACTTCTTCAGGGATGCTGGGTTTCACTGAGATGGGCATATTCCTGTCCCTAGTTTTGAAAGTATTTCAAAATCAGTGTCATTATGTTACAGTTAATAACATAAAAGAACCTCTTTCATCTCCAGAAGCAATTTACAGCTTACAATAAACTGGTACATAAACTCTTCAGAAAGATCACTTTGGGCATTAACTTCTGCTGCACCTTAGAAATCTACTTAATCATGAGTCAAAATGTTTTTCTGAGCAGACATTAGAGCCTGCGGTTCTTTGATTAAACTTATCACATGATATAATGAATGTTAGAACAGCTCCTTAAAACAGGTGCAGCCAACCAAAAATACAGGTTATGCACACTGTGATTTTGAGGGAAAGCTTTGATTTTTGTTAATCTGATAATACAAGAATAGCATATGAGGGGTTATTCTGTTTTTTGCTGGTATTAACATTGGAACCAAAGTTAAGCTTTAATACCAAGGCCAGCTGTTATCTCTTTCCTTACAGCTTTGACTGCAGTGTTTTCATACATTTTAGGGAATGATGATTTTTATTAATTATGGATCACTTTAATTTATTTAATTCTCTGGATTAGTACTTAAGAGAAGATGCACATGCAAGATACAGATGTCACCATAAATCAAGTTCCTTAATGCAATTATTATCTTGGGCTGGGCTGGGAAAGCAAGACTGTTTTTTGTGTTCGGGATTCATAACTAGGCCTTTTAAGTGTTTGGGGTTTATTGTTCACTTGCTTCATAGGAGATCAGTGAAAGCATCAAAGTAATTTAATAGATTAAATAAAACATAATACAATTATTGATTTGGGAATACGTGTACATTGTTGTTCTAAGAGGATCTCTGTAAGAACCCAAAAGCTAAGACTTTGGGACCAATTTGGGAGTTTGAGGTATTTTTGAACTTTGTCTTCTATTGTATCAGGTTCAGAATAGATTTTGAGGAGGTGGTAGTGCAGGATTTTGCAGAGCTAGTAACAATATAAGGACCAGAAAACAATTACTTTGAAATCACACTATTAAAAGGAAAAATAATAAAAGTGTTTATTTATGAGGGCAGTACTATCAATTTTTCTCCCTTTTCTGTTTCTAATCACAGCTGCACTCCACTCTTTTGGTTTTTTTCTGCCACCTCTATTATTGAAGTAGGATTTAATTTCTGGAGATGATCTTGATTGTGCTCACATTTGGGAACTTTTTCCATTTTGATGTGACTGCAGGCAACTTTGAAAGGCTGCTCCCTGTTGAAATCTATGGCAACGCTTTCTTCACGGCTGAAACTGTCTGACAGGCTTTCATTTCCTCCTTACCATTCTGTTATTACTCACATTGTTACTTCATATCATTTATTTATTATTATGTCCTGTTCATATGTTTGTGATGACTTTCCAAATAATTTATTTTGCCCATGACTGATGCAAGTGGCATGTCACTAGCAACATAAAAATGTAACTTAATACATTTTCTCCTCTATTTTTCCTTCTCAAATCTTCCTGAGATCTTTTCAGGCCCTTGAAATTATTTCTGCAGCTGTGGCCCCTTGGAGGTGTGGGAGGACTGGGAGGCAGAAGCAGCAGTGGGCAGTGGAGTCTGGTCCTATTAACCACAGAGCCCTGTCATAAATGTAAAATCTTTCTATAAACCACATTTTCTTTCACACATTCTTCTTCCATCCCTACTAAATCTATCCTTTTATGTTTCTTTGCTTCCTGCTTTTTTTTGCATTAATAAGTGGAGCACAATTCTAGGAAATTTCTCTCTCCTCCCTATCAAATAGATTTGGTTGTAATGGTGCTGGAAAGCATAAGCATTATTTAAGCCTGAACAAAGAAAATGTCACACAACTTGTAACTTGAAGCATACCATCTGTGATTTTGTCCTTGAAATGAAGAAGGGAATCTTTGCATTATTAAAGACTGGATTTTTAAATTTTTTTTTTAAATAGCAAGTTTCCTTAAAAGAAAGGCTATACATAGAGAACTAACCATTTCCCAGCCCTCTCGCTTCAATACTTTACTCTTTGAAACTACAAAGTCAGTGGAGCTTGTACTGCTGGAGGAATATAGGGGAGCTGAGAGATGGAATATTGCACTCATTGTATGGAAAGGAGCATGAATTTTCTTCCTGCTGAATTTTTAGCATGCTGTTCTGGGTGAGCAATACCTTACGGTTAGTGGGCAAGTCTGACTGCCAAAGCTGGATTTGATCATGGATCCAATTAATGAAGCATTGGATCACTGACATTCCACATCTGTGAAACAAGGAGCTGAGGCCTCATTATCAAAAGGCACATGCTTGTGATGCTGGTACCAGCAGCGCCCCTTTAAAATGCCTGCCTCAGCACCCTGACTTCAACTTCATCTGTACAGAACATGCAATGGAAATGGTAGTGCACAGGAGGCAAGATGCAAGCATCAAAGAGCATTCTCTAGAGTTTTGTAGTTCTGGACATCTATTCTGTAATAAATGGAAAAACTCACCTTTATGCAAAAATACACTGCAACAGTAACATGAATTTTTTCAGCAGCCACAGTTTGAAATGAAGAACCCATTTCCTTCAGAAGGTTTGTGTCTTTTTTTTTTTTTAATAGAGTTATATAAAAAGCCTATATTAAGTTATGTTGGCAAGTAGGCACATATTTAAAATTTCTGCCATGTGCTTTCAGAAATAAAAGAGTTGGGCTTTCTATTTTCTCTAGATGTTCTTCTGTGCATTAAGATTGATGATTTAGTATTCATTCAAGAGGACAAGGCTAAGGTGATACTTGTTAAAAAGCAGAAACACCTGAGAAAATTAACAGGAATAATATAGCAGGTCTTAGAAACATCTTCAGACAATCTCTGACATTTCTAGTCCAGACTCACAATGATACCATGCTACCAACAGAACCCCCCATCTTTACACAGGTCAGTAGTTGTCTCACAGAAGAAATACTGTGGCCTTGAAGAAATTTATCATCTATACTTTAATTTCAATAGTATTGAATAAAGCTTTATAAAATACTTCCCAGTTATATAAAGCCACCTTGCAGTAGAAGTCAGTATTCCAAGGGGAAGGGTGTGCAGGAGACTTGGGGTGGGCTTCTTGGGTTTTGCTCATTAGAATACAAATCTTTAGGAAAAAAGATGTATTTTGGGAAATCAGAAAATTTCCAATTAGAAAAGATACATATGTGTTTGACAAGCTGAGCTACCAACCTGATGAATTAACAGCTGTTACCTGTTAACTTCATAGGGGTAGGGAAGGGAAGAAGACTTTGAAATTGGCAGATTTAAGTTGCGCATAAGCTGTTGGACAGCAGGGAAGAAGTAATTTTACTCTAGTCCTAGGATAGTGGCAATTATGCTATTCTAAGACACGGTGAATTTGGAACACAGATTGCCCTTTGAATGGCTTTGGCCATCAAGTGCTGTGGTATTTCTGGCAGGTAACCTTATTCCAAGTAATTTTTTTATTACTCTCCTGGGTCTGCCTTCTTGTTTGCAGACAAAAGCTTCAAAAAGGGGCTGGCAGGGACTGAATTAGAACCTTCAGATGTCAGCAATTAAACTCCAGGATTTTCACTATGTCTAGACACTAGGCACTCCTAGGGCACCTCACAGCCACTTCATCTCTTGATCTTTACCACAGTGAAGACATTTTTACCTATTAAGCAGTATTAAGATTTTGCTCTTGTTCCCCAAGCTTTCCTTTATATATGAGGATACTTAGGAGTTCTTTACTAGGCTAATGAACAAGACTTTAACTGGCTTTTGTTCCTGTTCTTGAATCCAGAAACACTAAATATAAGGTGGCAAATGTAACAGGCAAGAGAAATTGAGCAGAGCTGGTATCTTTAATGAACTAAACTTGTCAGGCAGCTAACTTACATAGAAGAAAGATGAGTAAGTATAAAGTTTTACCAAAAAGATAGTTGTTGAAGGTGACAGGAAAGCTGAGCCATGGACTGAACAGCAGGCACTCTTCTACATGCTGTTATCATTGTGCAGCTGCCTGCATTTTACATGGAAAGATGCATTTCTTGGAAACCAGTAACAAGCAACTGCTTTAATTCTAAATGAGGCATTTTTTTAAAGCTCATTTGTGTTGTTCACAAAGTACAGATAAAACTGCAGCTATGGGATAACCAGATGACATTATTTTACAGGATAGGACACTGTAAGTTATCATCAGGGATGTGTCCATTTACTGATGACTGTTCACACATCCAGGGCATCATTCAGCTGAGAGGTAGTGGCCAACCACGTATGTCACTCCAAAATGGCATTTTAGGGCAGTCTTTTGGGTAGTTCATTACCCATGTGTGGAAGGAGCAAAGTACTTGCGATTGCAATCAAATCTTGAGGCTGTACTGGCCTGAGAAGATATTTTTACATCTGCAACTGTATTAAATAAAGGTGTCCTTTCAACTATCCTCTTCTACTTCATATCAAAATCTTCCCTGCAAACACTACGTGCCTTGTAGTCACCAAGCCATGATAAACCTCAAGTACAGTTTTACTTGAAATTTGTAGTAGAGCTTCAGCCCATAAGAGCTGAAGATTAAACTGTGGCCAGATCCAGTTAAGTGCTATGTGTCAACAGAATTGACAAGTTCATGTATCACAGCTCCTGTAAGAACCTGTCAAAGTTGTGTGTCTGGCACCTTTTGAGATAAGCCTCTAAATGATTAGATGCACACTACATCCAAGTATTTATTTTAAATACCCTGCTCAGCAGTTCCAGATGTTAGTAAGGATGTCTCCTTCCCTAAGAAGGAAAAACTGTCCTTTCTACATGTTTCTATTTCATCAGTTGCATCCAATACAAACACCATCAGCTAACAGATGAAACAGAATCCCTGCACACTGCATATTTTTGCTGTTTAGATTTGTATTCTGCTTTATAGGAACAACTTACTCATTTGTGAACTAAAGGGAAATTGCTGCAAACAATTCAGAAAGCTGCACCACAGTGCCACAATGCAGAAGACTGTTGGGGAAGGCAGAAGAAAATCTGTGTTAATTTGTAGCTGGCAACAGATTGGGGAAAAGGCTGTGAGAGAAACACTTAATGCTGAAACAGAACAATCACAGACAGCAAATAGCACTTTAAGTGGATAAAGTCAAAGTGAAATGGGAAGTTCCCTCGCCCAGGGTAAACAATGACTTTGTCTCAGACAGGGACAAGGGTTTGGGAACACGAAGAGGGAGGGAGGGGAAGGAGGGGTTTTCAACTGGGACCCCAGAACATTTTCTAACTTATTAGTGCTTTCTACATTTTTTACAATGAGGTGAAACAGCGGAAAGAACTTAGAGAAGTCTCCTTTAGCTGAAACCAAAGAGTTTTTTACCCACAGAATCCCAGAAGTTAGAACAGAACTTATCTTGAGTAGCATTAGGAAAGTGTTTGAGAACCAGGAAAGAAAAGCCTTTAAATCCTTCTTAGAAAACTGAACACTATGCTTAACAACAGTTTCTTGAACTTGGAAAAAAATGTCTCTTTGAGTCTTGGGGTGGTTATTTCCCATCCTCGTCTTCCTCCCACAACCAAGCAGTAAAAGGTAGAAACAAATGAGAAAGACCTAGAGAGAGAAATTTCACTTACAAATCCGACTTTTGTTGCTGGGCAAAAAAAACCTGCTTGACTGTGTTTCGCTCCTCAGCCAGTCCACAGGGGGTTGCGTCACTCCCCGGGTGGTCTCTGCGGGTTCCTAGGAGAATCTCTGCTACAACGCAGGGGTTTCTCCTGGGGAAACTGGTTTGCCCCAATGTGGCTTTTTTCCTACTGCACCTGCAGCAAGAGACACTTTTCCAGGGTTTTCCAGAGGTCCCTGTTCTATTGGGCACCAGTTATGGCGGCTTCGGAGGCTCCCAGGCTAGGACCCCAAAACCTCCTCAGCTACTGAGAGGTAATCAGCTCTGAGCCTTGGGCAAGGCTGCTTGTAGAACCCCTCTTAGAGCGAGGCAGAAGAAAGAGACAGTGCAATGCATCCAGCTTCTTATGGAAGTTTAACAGCAGTCTGTCCTAGAAATTTCTAACACAAAGCCAAGAAGGATACAGTGGGCCTGCCTTTTATCTCTATCAGGTCAAGGCGGGTCAAAAGGTGACAACCAATAACAAACACAGAATTAACATGAACATGAGAACCATGCTGGACAGTTGGCTCCTAAAAGCTATCTTTGCTCCAGGGGAGAGTAGGAGAATCACTAGCAGGACCACTGTCTCCTACACCTTTACTGAAAGGAAGAATTTCCTTTCAGGAAAGGGAATGAAATCTTGCAATTTCAATGAGGATTCATTGGGCAAGCTTCCGTCCATCTCCCTGCATGTCTTGGCATCTCATTCACTTTGATGGTTTTCAGTCCTGTTCATATGTTTTCTGGGTTTTTTCCTCTTGTTGCAGCTTGACTATTTGCTAGTAAAGTCCAGAGTAAAGAGGCAATTGGGGCCTTTGCGTTAATATCTATTCACAGATGTTTAATTCTGCCACGCAGAGAGATGTTCAGAATTCCTGGGCACCCTCATGTCCCAGGTCCCAATTTTTTCTCCTCCTCGAGCCAGGGGTGATCCTCAACTCCTGGCAGCACCTGGACTGGGGCCAATTAGGGAATAGGGAGGGAGTGGCCCAGGGACATAGAATAAGGGGAAGGAGCCTCGACGTGCCCCTGGGGGAATCTTCCTCTGCTCTGTCCCCCCACCCCAGGGTCTCCACAGTGAAAATGTCAGCTATGTATTATAAGAAAGAGTTCATCCTATCAAGAATTACATACAGGAGACATACATACTTCATACAGAAGACCCTTTAGGCTTTCCAAGTGAGCCGAGTCCTCCTCGTCTACATGAAAGCTGAAATTTACACTTAGAAGATAAAACATTTATATGAAAGAATAAACCACAATACTATGTCTATCTTCAGACTATTTATGAACAGTATGTCTCTGAAACAATCTCTAAAATCAAGTTCTGAAAATTAATGTGTGCTAACATTTAGCATTCTCTTTCATTCACACAATTACTGGATTTGAGGCTATTCAGTGATGTCTCACTCAAAAAGGAATACGAAACTCCTACTATATGCAGCAATTAAGCACCAAATGCAAAATTTCAAGAATCTTCATCTAACAGAAACTAAAAATTTCTCCTCGGTTTTATCTCACTAATATCTTTAGTCTTGTCTCATCTATTTCATTACAAAGCTTAAATATAAGATTTAAAAATATTATTCTACTGAATAAATGAGTAAATTTAGTACTGAGTTAATGGTGACTTCAGGGAAAATGCCATGTTCAGCTAAACACTTAATTTGCATACTTAAATGGTATGTACTTTGGGATTACCAGTGATTAAAGGTCATTTGGCTTTTTTAAGCTAAAGTCATAACAGACATGTTACCAGCTGGCTGTGAGTCATGCTTTGAGATTGTCAGCAAGGCCATTTCTGCACTGACCTTTTCGTTTCTGTCTTCCAGCTCTCTAAAGCCATCCTCCAGAATTCCTCATTTTGTCTACAATGCATGGGGGAGCCACCTCAGCCAGGAAAGAAGCTTCTGTGAGGGCTTTTCAGAAGTGGCCAGGTGAGTGGAGCAGGCAGGTGACTGCTTTCCTCACCTCCAGCCAAGGACTGCCATTCCCTGCGCGCTTACATGGAGGCACGTTTCAGCTGCGATGTTGATGGGCTTTTCATACTTACAGTATTACTAACTGAGCAGCTTTCAATACTTGACTCTTCTATATAAAATACATTGTATTTTATATCTGCATTCATAGATTCTACCACATAATTTCCTCCTCCATCTCCCCAAATGTCCATATTGAACAAATCTGCAAAGCAAAGGTATATAAACCTCACTTAAACTAAAACCAAACTCCTACAACACAACAGGTTCCCCTTTTTTGAAAGCAAGGATTAAAAATTCAGTGTGTTCATCTAAATTCGATTTTTTTCATGTTTTATATGTTAATCTTGAACTCCAAGGAGAACAGTACTCTTCAGAGAGGTTTGTACTATTAATCTCTCTAAGACCTGGATACTGTAACCCAATAAATGCAAATTGATCCTTCTCTTTGCTAAGGGATGTGAAAAGCCAGCAACACAAGACATCAACAGCTTCAACAAGCAGCCCAGTGCTAACACAGAAGTGGTCAAATTAAGTAAAAATGAAGGAACTTAATAAAAAGTCATTGTTTCTTCCAACATCTGAAATATTTCTTAATCTACACAAAGCTTAAATTATTAGTATTTAAGGTGTTCTGATAATGGGTTACATCCAATTAACAAGAGATACCTCTGCCCAAATTAAGGTGCAACATGAGACCATATGCCAAGTCAATAGAATGCATTTACAGTGAACAAGAGGCAGAAAGATAGAAGATTCTGTGCAGACTTCATAGCACCTTCCTTTTCATCTGAAGGGGCTTACAGGGAAGTCAGAGAAGGACTCTTCATCAGGAATTGCAGTGACAAGACAAGGAGTAAGGACCACAAATTGGCAGAGGGGAAATTCAGGTTACATACTAGGAATAAATTCTTTACTCCAAGGGTGGAAAGATACTGAAACAGGTTGCCCAGAGAAGTTGTGGATGCTCCATTCCTGGCAGTGTTCAAGGCCAGGTTGGACATGGCATTGAGTAACCTGGTCAAGTGGGAGGTGTTCCTGCCCATGGCAGACGCAGTTGAAACTAGATTATCTTTAAGGTCCCTCCAAACCCCTAACATTCTATGATAAAACCAACAAAACTTTTCTAGCCATAAACCAGCGTGTGCTTATACCTTTTACTCTATACCTATGACACTTGTTTTTCAAAATCTGCTTCTGCCACTAGTATGACTACACAAATATACTCACTTTTATCATGGGTACAACCAGCCCTAACTCCTGTTTCTAGTCTCTCAATTTTTTTGTAGGTAGCACAAACTTACCCCCACTTTGTCATCTGCTTTCCTGTATATATCTGATTAATGATTGTAGCTACTCTCTCATTGATACACAGAAGGCCAAAATAAGTTTTTTGCCGTTTTGTATTGTTTTGCATTGGAGTGATTTAGGTGGTCTTCCATGCAAAGTTTAATTACAATTCTGAAAATAAGCTTGCTTTACGCTATTAGGAAAGAAAATATGAAAAAGCCTGAAGACTTTTTGTTTCTAACATTCTTAATAAGATACTTTATTGAATACCCCCCTTTCACAGAGTCGAATAACCTGCCTTCCACAGTTCATTTACAGAAATTATTTCAATTTAAGATTCTTCATGAAAAATGCAGCAGATGAGAGTATCATTGTGTTTGTCAAGACTGTATCAGAACACAATGTCTTAATTTATCATCTGAGCCAAAGCACTTGCTAGATTAAAAGCAAATGTAGCTATTTATATAGCAGTGAGTGAACTAAGCATGTTCATTAGAGTTTATTAGAGTGATGATTTAAGAAATATTTTACATTAATGACCCTGTCTGTACCAAGGCTAGTCAGAGTTTACTAGGTGCTACAAGCAAAGCCTATTTTTTATCACATCAAAACAAGGAAAGCTATCAAGCTATGCAGAAGTATTACACCTATAATTCATTTTAAAGGCGGATTTAAAGAAATACTAAACTGATTTTTGGATCCAAGCAAGCATATGAAAAGGGGGCAAGTGCTAAAAGCAATGAGCAAGTGGATCCTAAGTCAGTTGTCTAAGATGTGCAGATACCTTATCAAATAGATTTAAAACAGATATTTGATATATACTTGCATATTTAGTTTAAATTGTTTTCTTTGGTAATACCCATAAGCTCCATTCTTCTGAGTGTCTATCCTTATGGTAGCTGTAAGGTTAGATACAAGCTAAAAGCTACCTCTTCTGAAACTAGGAAAATAGAACAGCAATCAAAACTGAGTCATACACCTTTCAAAATGTTCCTGAAAGAGTTCTTAAGTGGTAACTACCCACAAGAAATAAAAATAGAACCCAAACTCTAACAACACTGTCCTGTTGCAAAGGTTTGTAAAATGCATCCAAGATCAGTTCACACTATCAAACAGACTACCAGAGGCTGCAGGAAATCTGGAAAGCAGTAACTAAACATATCTGAATGAGTTTACAAATTATTTAACACAGTATCTGAGTATGGACAATCTGTATCGTAACGCAGATACACTTAACTAAAACAGCCCTAAGTGGCAAGTCTGAAGTGGGCAACCAACTTGCCTAGCAAATACAATCCAATTCCATCTGTTGCTTAAAGGCTGAATTGTGGTATCAGTACTAGATTATACAGAAGCATTTTTTGCTATTGAATACAGATTGCTTTAGCAAAATGGGTATAAGTGCTGGAAACAGGTACAACCTGAAGCACCACTCTGCAACTACAACTTCAAATTGGTCACAGTAGCAGGTTGATACAAAATCGGATCTTGTTTACTCTGAGGTGTCCACAATTTAAGTGTAGAAAACTATAACTTCAGTATTTTCTTTAGTAATGGAAGCTCATAAGTTTCAGAGATCAATACAACATTCAGTGCAGTATTATTTTAAAAACCCAACAAATGAGTACAACTTTGGGCTGCTGGGGAAAATACTATTTATTATACATTTAAATACAAATTTGAAATGTGTTGTGGACACATCTGCAGGGTTACAGGTAAAAAAATGTACAAAGTTGTGTTCTGCATCTCTCAAGACTGACACTTAAAAAAATTTTCACAAAATACCAAGCAAGAGTTCATCTTTGTAAGAACAGCAAAGGTAATAATGCATAAATTTTTCTGCTTGGGGTATTATCTCTGTTCCCTCCCTGCATAAAGTACCTACAATTTGTAAACAGTCTTTGAAAGTGTTAATAGCTTTAAGGAATGTGTAATCACAGTTCATATGGATTCATCCCACAAAGAATGCTACACGGTAGTTTCGTGTTTCCATAACCCAGTTCTAATATTACCAGTACTGTCTGCAGTGAGCAAAGGTCCATCCTGTCCACTGCTTTTAAGTGGTCCATTCTGGATGGCTAAATTTAAGCCATAAGATTTTTGTTGGTTTTCAAGTTCAGCCGCTATTGGTTTCCTTAGAATATCTTTTTTGTTGTTGGCAGCTATTGTTTTCTCTGTATTTCTGCTACTTTTTGGAAGTGTACTGCAAGCATCACTGCTGTCTTGCTGGGACTGGTTGTACTGACGTTCCCTGTATGCCAAATAGGCTCTTCGGCTCCTCGCGTGCCCTTCGCTGTTGCTCTGGCGAGTTTTGGGTAAGCCATTTTGCACGCTTCCTTCCACACTCGTGGGAACGTCGTAAGCATATTCCCTCAGCACTGCAAGCCTGCTGGCACGGTGGCCCTTGCTCCTGTTCTTGTGGTGCCGGCTTGGGTGGCCATTTGTCCGAAACTGTACCTCTAAAGGAGCTACATGCATCTTGATATCATTATCTACTGAATGTTCAGTCAGACTGTTATCAAGCTGAGGACCTGTGTTCAAGGGCAGAGAAGTAGGGTGGCACTGAGCTGCTGCAGCTTGTAAGTTAGTTAGTTTACAACCTTGTGATGAATTTTTTAGGCTTGAGGCACTTTTATTTGTGCATGAGGATTCTGCACTGCTGTTGGTGCATTTCGGGGCCTCTCCATTGGTTCCACTGGAACTGGAGGGTGGCACATTTACTTGCACTGAATATGTACTTCTTCCTGGGCAGCAAGTTGTTATCCAAGCATGCCTGACATCTTCCCTGTTAACACAATGGTGCACCATAAGAAAGGCACTGAGGCTTAAACATGTTGCCCCAAAGAAACAGCTGAAGATCAGGTCCATAGGATAATACAGGGAGATGGACAGAGCTCCGAAGATCCACAGCGTGACATACAAAACCAAAGTAAGACCCACTCCCAAAAGCTGTGCTGGAAAACTGTGCTCGTTCTCCAAAGCAGATGTGGACACCAGGGACACTGACAATGAATCCTGATGGGCCAGCTCCCCATGTTCATTGGTGGCCAGGCGCTGCTGCTCCTCCACAGGTTCCTTCAGCTCATATTTGCGTTCCGGGTGACGCTTTAGTTGTATGAATATGCTGAGAAAATACATACAGTTTATGAAAATTATAAAACTAGCAGGTCCATAAAATGCTCCTAAGCTAGGTTCCCAAGCCATCCAGCAACTGCAAAAGAAACAAACCAAAGAATAAGTTAACATTTTGCACAAGTCACTTATGCTTTTTCAGTTCATTGAAATGACCTTGTCTATGCTACATTTTCTGGAAGAATCAGAATTAATTGCAACGAGTATTCAGAGAAAAGCAAGCCTAAGAAATCTTATGACAGAGCTCTCAATTATAGGGTACTTACTAAGGTGCATTAGGTCTGCTGCCATAATTTCGGATGTTTGCTGCAGCTGTTATTCCACAAACTATGATAGGGATCCCTCCACCAATAAGGTAGAACCTAAAAAATAAAACCAATTTAGTAGCAGCAGCTTAAGTGCAATGATTTTTTTTCAGTCACCATGAAGGAAATTACAGCTTTCTAGGATTTGGGAAGCACACAAATTCTTTATGAAACTAAATAGGGTGAATCAAGTTTGGGTTTTGGCAGTATCAATTGTTTTCTAAGTCTTCCTGTAAGCTGCCTCTCTCTCAAAGCTGCTCACTCCCACCTCCCACTTGCAGACAATGAACAAAAGTAAAAGTGTTAAAAGGAAGAAGCATAAACTCTCATCAGAAGTTGTAAACTGCTGGGAAAGAATAAGGAATTCGAATGAAAATAGTAAGTGGTATGTCCCATGTTCCAGAGATCAACTTGCCTAGCATTATATACACTGTACTTGAAATTTTTTTGGGTGCAGGGATTTGGCAGATGGCATGTTGTTTTTTTTGTTATTTTTAATGGACTCTGTAATTTTATAGTATATACCTTCTGCTTCCCTGTGGTGGTATTAATGAATAATGTACACTTTCAAGAAGAATAAGGGCCTGTGTTGTTGGAGTATCTTACTTTTCATTCCAATTTCTATGAATTCACATTGAATACATTGGTGGTAGATCAATAATTACTGATAATCATTTGAACTAACAGCACTCAGTCCTGCAGCTTATATGAATCCACTCCAAATTCAGATCAGAACACAAAAGTGACAACTCTAACTATGACATACGGGTGAGTGTCTTGTTTATCAACAGGCAACACCTACTATGGTGCTCCCAGACTTTCCCACTGCATTTCTGATAATTCACCAGAAATTACTTTTGTCTCACTTGAGACACAAAACAACCGTCTAAAACAAATTATGGCTTTTTTGGAAATCAAGATACACTAAATTTATCATTTAGTTGCAGAATCCTACAAAGATTCAATTCTGACACTGGTTTATTCTGTATCTTGATGCAGCAATCAGGAGCTGGCCAGACAAAACAAATCTTTGTACAGGTACTACATCATGGGTAGTTTTATTTTGAACCTAAGTTTAAAAGACAACTGAAAAGAAAATTCCTTCTGTGGTCTTTCCATACAAAAACATCACACATCTATCTGACTGAGGAAATTCCTGATCCACAGGAAGCCGGACACTGAGAAAGTCTGAAAAATATAAAGCATGTTTGCTCCATTCTTGTCTTGGATACTTGTCTCCAGAGCTACTGCAATTGTCAGAGATGAGGTGTTCAGTCCTGAAATGGCATGTCCATCTCTATGCAGAGCTGAGCCTGTGAAGCTGGTAATTTTACTGCAGCATTTTCCAAAGTAGAAAATTTGTAATATATAATAAGGGATAAAAAACATGCTTGTATGTAGTACTGAAAGCGTTACTTGAAGATAATCAGAAAGCACTTCTGGTTTTCTGCAGTCTCTATACTTTCAAAATCAAGCTCTAAATATCTGCCTTCAACTAATCTAAGTTAATCAACTTCTGCCACCTTGTGGGGGATTTCAGTGCAGCAGCTTTTAATTAAGACCCAGAAGTTGAGGAGGCAACATGAACAAGGTTATGTCAGTATTTTCTAGTAAGAACATTTTGCATACGTAAATTTAACAGATAATTAGTTTGTCTCCTTTATGGGATTTCAGAAATTAAAATTCTAGGTGGAACACCTCACAAAGAACACTATTTTCATTAGATAATGAGTGACACCCCTATTTTTCAACTGATTTGTAAACAATCTTTGGAAAACATTTAACTTTATTTATTTAAATCGCAGTGTTTGTTAATTGTGTTAGTAGTTCTTCACATTCTTTCTTCTGACTATTTAATGGGTTGTGTTGCTATCTAAAGTCCTAATCAAACCTTCAGTGGTGATACTGAAACACTACCAATTTTTCAATTTACAAATCATCAACCCAGCATTGCATCCCTAATACATTAAGACCAATAGTCTTACAGCTCACTGTCCTTAACACTGAGGAAACAGCAAAATCTGAAAAGAACTTTATAGACCTGGAGAGAACACAAGCTGAGTTACTTGTTACATTTTCTGGTCAGAATATAAGTGCAGCAACCTGGGAAATATGGAGCCATAGAAACAAAAAACTCACCTCAGCATTGGCCTGGGTGGAGGTGGTGGCTCATCAGGATCTTGACATCTTTTTGCTTTTTTAGTTACCTGCTTGTAAATATTACGAGATGTCACTCCCAGCCACAGTACTGTTGCAAGAGTGGAATAATGGAGAATGATCCCAACCTTAAAACAAAAATAGACAATAAAAAAATTAACCTCCAAATATTTCCTTTCTACTAAGTAATACAGTAATCATTAAACTTGCAGCTCACCATAAAGCTGAAATTTTCAAAAGTTCAATTCAAGAGGAAAAGTCCCCTCTTATTTTATATGAGCACTCTAAGTGTTCATATAAAATATGAATTATATTTTAATATAATTCATATTTTAAACATTTAAACATTTTAAAATTCAAACAAAAAAAAATGTAATGCAAACCCATGGAAAACTTAATAACAGGGGAAAAACAATTTCAGAAGTGTACATATCAATCAACTTTAGGAAACTGTACTTTATGAAAGACTTAATTTTAAATGTCCTGGGTTACAGATATTACTCAAATTGAAACAAGTAAGGGAACAGCAAACTCAGGACCCTGTGACAACTATGGAGCAGATGGTCAAATACAGACAGCCAACACTCATCTGCAATGCAAAGATAATTATTATATGTATTAAATAAAGAATTATTAATAGATGTATTAAATTATTAGATAAATGTATTAGATGTTTAAACATGCCCAGACATTAATGCAAAGACTGCTGCACAGTGGAATCTCCTTATCCTGTACTGCCTTATTTAAAAGCCAACACTGCCACAGCAGCATGTGCATGTAGAAGGTGCAACACTTGAATTCCTATTAAGTTGACTACTAGTGGGTTTTTGCCAGTTTTAGTCAACAGTAAAAACACACAACTCTCAAATAGCCTATCTGTATTGCAAGGTTTCTTCTGGAGGATTTCTGTCTCCAGGAAGGTAAGAAAAAAGGTGTGTGTATGTCTGCACTAACATAGGAGAAAGATCATATTGTTTTATTGGCACACTTTGACCTGTCAACCTAGTAACTCCAGTAAATTCAAACAAAAAGCATTATGGAACATTAAGGTACAGGACTTGAGAATTTTTTGAATCACTGAATAAAAAAAAAAATACAAAACTTCACTGACATTTTTTGGGAGCAGCAACTGTTGTTATACTGAAACACTGCAACTGAATTGAGAGAGCCCAATCTTAGAAGGGCAAATCATTAAAAAGGAGGAGTCTCAAGAGAACATGGGGGCTTGGAACACTTCTATTCCCCTCCCCTTTGGCTATACTGAGCAAATGGAAATAGGTACTTTAATACCTGTGAAAATCAGATTTCTCTGTCCTGTAAAGGCCACATATGGGCCTTTAAAATAATTTTATAGTAATTAAATCTCAAAACCAGAAATAACCAGTAAAACTTAGTTTCTGTGGTAGCATTTCAGGAAAAAATAACTCTGTTGCACATTTTACAAGGCCATGCAGTGATAGAAGGAATTACTTTAAAGTGAAAGACTGTTGATTTATATTAGATGTAAGAAAGTTAGTTTTTTATGAGAGTGACAAAACACAGGCACAGGCTGCCCAGAAAGGTATTAGATGCCCCATCTCTAGAAATACTGCAGGTCAGGTTGGATGGAGCTCTGAGTAATCTGGTCTAGTTGAAGATGTACATCTTTATTGCAAAGGTGTTGGACTAGATGACTTAAAACCAAAACATTGATTTTTTTCTAAATTTTATATTTCCATAAATGCCTATACAGAATTACAGTTCTGTAGGAAGCAAGGGGGGCATATTCACATAAGGAACTACAAAAGCAGTAACTAAGTTTTACTTACCGCTTGGCAAATGCTGGCATTCCTGGTCTGAGTTATGCCTCCAATAAACACCACACACGTCAGGAAAATATGAAAGCTCAAATTAACTAACATATGCCAGCTTTTAACACTGATCCTGATCACACTGTTAACAGAAACAAATTAGACAATATAAAACACAGCTACATTACTGTTTTCAGAAACTAGCAAGATAATCTTGTGATAAAAGACACATAATTCCTGGTAATGATTGTTTGACTACCACATACTTTGTAATCAAATACAATCTCTGGACTTTATCACAAGAATTCAAAACATCTGCCTATTACCAGCTTTATACATCTATTTTTAGATGATTTAAATATGATTAAAAAATTTTAGGATTCAAGCTTTCACATCAACAGAAATGTAAAGTTGAACAGTTTGTTATATTGCCTCTTCTCTCATGAAGCAAAATGAAGAATTAATGGAGAGACATGGTTATGAGTACTAAATTTTCATACTCAAGGAAGATATAATAGCTACTTGCATAACTGTTAGTTTGCATCAACAATTTTTATAGGGAAAAAACACTAAAAGCATATTTCTATATCATGCTCTAATAAAACAGAAAAGGATGTCCTAAGCATGATCAAACTCATTTTCTTAGTCTGATGATTTATTTTGACTCCTACCTGTGATGGTATATGTAACTGACCATGATCATCAACAGGCACATCAGCAAAACCATGGCAGTGGCATAAATTACCGGATGCAGAAGATCAGCTGGCTGTGTATATAATTCAGCTCCAGTCAAATCCTGACAACAAAACCAAAAATAACATTAGTCCACTATATCTATTTTTTGAGGGAGGGGGAATGACAAAAGGAACACAAGAAATAATAGGCATCTGCTAGATGAAACACCTTCCTTCCCTTCCCACCTGTCCCAAAACAACTTGCCAAATATTTATTTGTTATTTCTGAGTTCCTTCTGCAATTATCTGCTATTCTGGCTGACTGAATAGTTCTTACAGAACAGTTCAATTGAACATCACAGAAAGTGCCCTCAGCAAGTCTAGATGATGTTATGGACTGGGGAGACCGATCAAGACATTGAAGGATAATCAGAGAGATGTTGGTGAGACAGAGAAATGGGTTGATGAAACACCATGAAATTTAGGAAAGGAAAGTGTTAAAGGATCTGCACCTGGAATGGAATAACCCCATGCACATAAAAATAGAGGCTGGGCATTAGACTGATGAGGAAACAACCTGAGTTAGTGGCAGACAAAAGCCAACCACAAGTCAGCCAATGTCACCTGTAGCCCAAGGCTGCACTTGGCTGTGTGAGCACTGACACAGCAAGTGGGTGGGCTCACCCTTCCCTTCTGCTGAGCACTGAAATCACCCTGCAGAACTTGCAATTTGAGGCTCTCCAGCACAAGAAAGACACTGACATACTGGATGGAGCAAGTCTAACAGATCACCAGAATGATTAGCAGGCTGAAGCATACAGTGTCTGAGGCTGAAAAAAATTTATCTTTAAAAAGAAAAGGAAGAGGGGAGAAATCTCATTATTATAGACTACCTACTGGGATGGTATAAAGAAGACCAAGTCAAAACTCTTTCAAACTCCTCTTGGACCTGAACCATCTACTAATGAAAGGAAACTGACAGTATCAGCAACACAGAAAATTCTGATTAGATACAGGAGAAAAATTCTGAAGTGGTCACATATTGCCCAGAAAGACTGTGTCCCTGGAGATACTCAAAGCTTGACTGAATACTACCTGGAGAAGTAAGATTTGACTTTAAAGTCAAACACTGAGCAGGTTAACTGGATCAAATGGCACCATACCTGACTGTTATTCTATGATTACTGTTTGACCAGAATAGTTGATAACTCTAAGAGAATTCAACATCTCTATAGCATCAATTAAATTTTCTGAATTCGACCCCGTATGACATCTTGATTTACTCAAAAGAAGAAATAATTCTGTTTGGAAGCATTTACAATTTACTAGAGTTCCAGGAGTGAGGAGGCCATCCAGACATGACATGGCAAGTCAAAAGAAACTGTAGTCTCCAGCACAAAATACAGTAAATTTACTTAACCATGATTAGTGAAAATAATCTATTAAAAGTAATTTTTTGGAATGGACAGGATATAGAAAAGTCTCTCCCCTATAATTCTCAGTGATTCACTCTTAAACTTCTGGAGTTGGCCAAGTTCAAAAGTGGGCTAGGAAAAACTTACCATTAAGAAAGAACAGTAAAAGATTAGGAGGAAATTTCAGCATGTTTTGAGAAAAAGTAGTGGTATTTTTAAGCTTAAAATTGGTAATCTGATTTCATGGACAGGAAAAGAGTTTTTGAATTGAGGCTTACAATTAAATTAGAGTAAAAAGTCTCTTCACCATATCTTCAATTATTCTTTCATCAGAATATAAATTTGTTATTCCAAACTAACTCAACAACATCATTTCAAACTAATTTAATCAGGTTGTCAGTTTGATTCTTATCTATTTGGTTTTCTTTGGCACCTGGAAAAGGATCATAAGAATTTATGCCTCAGGCAGCCAGTATCATCTGATTTCAACACTACCCATGGCCTGGTTGTTATGCAGCTGGGGATCCCTGAGAACTCACTGCTGTTACAAGCATGAACAAATGTTTTGTCACACCTGGACAGTGATCACCAGGCAACAGAAACAATAGGAGAATTCTGGTTGCTGCTTCCAGACTGGTGTCAGGTAACAAGATCTCATGTATGTATCAGTGTGAATTTCAAGAACAAGAGCTACATGATCACAAGATTCTTCTAAAACATGTGAGGAAACTCAGTGTATATATGCCTTGCCTAGATAGCCAAGGCCTTGACCCAATAACCAATGGAATAAATCAATGGAATTCTTTATCCACTGTACTGACATTTTTCATCAGATCTAGTAAAAGAGTAAGGGGAGCTAATAATGTTATTTCTGAGTTAAACTGATCCTAAATAATTACGACATAAAAAAGAATGACAGTACAGTAACAGTAGAGATGGCATTAAGAATACTGGGGAGTTTATAGTTAAATAGCAGAACTCTTGTTCTGCTAATTGTTCTAAAAAAACACTGTTGCTGTTTTTTTTCCCCTCTGTTCAGCCTGTAATAATGAGTTTTCAGCTGAGCCTTCTTATCTCTTGTATTGTTAAACAGTGGTGAAGGTAATCTCCAAATAAATACAAAGTCTTACAATGGCATCTGCCTAAATCACTAGATCAGAAAACCAGGCACTCAGTGATGTGTTTCCTTATCAGAGGACTTTACATTATGTTCTGAAATGTATGAAGAGGGTCAGTACAGTACTAACTCATTTCTTCTTCATATAGGTACTAAAGTAAAGTATATTAAGATAAGAGTGAAATAGATCTGCTCCATTCACTATCCAGCCAGGATGATGAACCACCATGCTCCTGCCACTGTTGTTTCACATATTCGATGTCAATGACAATTGCTGGATTAAAGAGCCAACTTCTAAAACAGAACTGAAAAGAACTTCTTCTGAGCCCAAGACCAGAACCCAGACTTTCACAATATGATGGAAGTCTAGAAATTAAATAGGCTATAATGGTTTTTCTGGTTAATATATGGATAGGCATTATGAAAACCTGTTTGAGCAGCATTTAGACATCCAGAGTTTCTGCAATTCATTATCTGTGTGCAAAGAACATCTTTCAGATGATGTTATTCTGTGCCACTCCACCTACCCTGTCCTCTCCAGACTCTACCACCTAACATTTTGGGAAGTGGCTAAATATTTAAGGAATACCCATTTTGAGCAAGTATATAACAAGAGCTACTGACAGAAAAGGAAGAAAACTTCCCCTCTCTCTAACTTGATTTCTGATTGTCAACAGTTCCCTCTATAATTCACAAATGGATATTCATACAATCTTACCATGCATTAATTCAGAAATAGTCTTTAACAGAAGCAGATTGAACATGCTTTTCATTTTTCTTCCTCCAGGTGACAGAAATGTGACCAATTTAAACCATAATCTCTCTTTACATGCGTATTATACAGATGAAGTTTAGTTCTGTTTTAAAAAATGCTGCTAAATTTTTGGAAAGGATTATATATTTTAAAAATATCAAAGATAGGAACACTACTTGTAGAAGTTTACTTGACTGCAAAAGTTTAAAGCAAATTAAAACAGTACCCTCAAAGGTAAAGTTGGTAAAGTAGGTAAAGTTGTTCTCTTTGACTTCTTTTAAAAAGCTTGGCATGTGAATCAATTTTATATAAGTTTAGCTTGATAATTACCGTTTAATTCTCTTCAGAGGAAGATTTTTTTGAAAATCTGAGTTGCTAAAGAAAAATACCAACTTCTAATCCACTAATCCTCATAATGGAGTCCTCTTTCTTCCACATAGGATTACATAAAAATATGTATTTAATTCCACACAGAACACAGTAACTGCCACAAAACCCATACCAAATTTATATTTAACAGTATTTCCTAAACTTGGTAATATTTTGCTCAGCTTACTACCAACCCACTCTATTTATGTATCACATTTTATAATTTAGCATCCATAGGGATTACTGACAAGCTGGGTAGCAGTCACTATTAAAATGGAAGCTTCCCAAGATTCTGAAAATTAAGAGTTCTGAGAACAAACAAAGAAGAAATTCAGCTTCACAACTGAGGAGCACTAAAAGAAAGTGTCTCTTCTATGACTGTATTTCTTAGAACTGGTTAACTACTTTGTTGATACCAATATGCTTAGACTAGATTTTAGACACTATTTTTCAGCAGTATTTCAAAAATATTTTTCAGTTACTAAGTGTATTGATCTTTTTCCCAATTCCACTGATTTCTACTGGTAAAAGACCTATACACTAGTGAATTAACAGTTAATTTGGAATGAAATAGCTGTCTTTGGTTATGCATCACAGAAAAAAACACTCCTGGTCAACTGACCAAAGTTAACAAATCTAATCTAACACAGAGAAGATGGTTTAAAATAAACAGCAGTTTATGAAAACTAATTTGAGTAAGTAACTCATTAAAATGTCTTCCTATAATATAGTACTTTGCATATGAAATTTTTTTCCTAATATATCCAGTTGTTTATTAATTATTACCCAACTAATTACACTTTGATAGATTTCCACTTAAACCTCATCTTACCTCAACATTTACATCAACAAAAGCAAAAACTAAAGATGTATTTATTATGTCTAGTTTTATGGAACATGGAGTGTGGGAGCGCTTGTTTTCCTTAACACAAGAAAAAAACAAACAGAATTGTATCTTGAAACACTTTTAAGCTCCAGAAAGGAACTCAATTCGTAAGTATCATACCATTAAAACAGCATAGTTGCTGAGGGAGTAGCACTGAATGGTTGTAATATTTTCATCAGACAGAAGGATGCGACAGCCATCAGATTTCCATCCCCCTTGTCCGTTGAGGAGATCGAAGTCCCACTGAGCTGCAACAGCATCTGCTCCGTGTGCAATCCGCCGCAGTGTCACATTGATAGGAATGTGGTGACTGGCTACATTTAATCCATCTGTTACAAAGGAAATGCATTCCCACATGAATTTCTCATCATGTAACACATTAGATGCTAAAACCTTCTACTGGATACACACGAATCAAAACAAGGGAATCAAAACTGTTCACTAGAGATCAAAAAAAAGTAATAATAGAAACAAACCTATCTTGGTAAGAATAACTGGAGTCACAACCGTACGACGTTTCCCATCATCAGCCAGATTTGTTGAATTTCCTGTTGCTGGGAAAAGCTTTCCATTGCGAAATGCAATAAGCTGAAGCTTGCAGACAGATTCATCAGCTGGTCTGATTTCTCTTTTTTGTTTTTGGGTGAAAAGGGAAGCTGGCAACTGGATAGAGGCCTCTACAATTGTATTCTAGAAACAAGCATATTTTTAAAGTTTCAAAGAGAAAATTTTGCTCTTTACAGAGATTAAATTAGCAACTACTTTATATTTACAGAGTCAGAGACTAATGCATTTAGCACACTATGTACTGCGACCAACCTATTTGACAGTGTTTCCAAGCAATCCAGGATAAAATAGCTTAATCATGTTATTAAAGTCTTAAGACATTTTCTAAAAGGAAAAAAAAAAGTGAAGAATCTGCAGTTACCTCACTTGTTACAAAGAGTAAAGTTAAAACTGGTATCAGTAAAGTATTACAAGGGTTTTTCCATATTAGACTATTATCAACTAGGAGCAGCAACCAATACAAGCAGAGAAAAATGCTGCAATTGTGCACTAGTACCATTCAAAACAAAATGTGTACAAACAGGGTGGTTTTACTCATATATAAATAATACTTGAGTGAGAAGCATGCATGTAATTTCATAAATACTTTAGTATAAATCGTAATATACATCCTGCAGTGACATTTAAACAAAGTAAGTGCTAAAACAAACTTGTAATTTGGGGAATATAATAGGAAAAAAAGTTTATGGAATATGAGGAATTGTTTCAATTGCATACGCACCCACATATAGATGCAATATATGTGTGTGTGTGTGTGTATGTGTAACATAAAATTACACAAATGCACACATAAAATTAACTTCTCAGGTCCATCTTCTATTTCATGCTTAATTACAGTATTACTCTGAGCAGAATATTTCACATTTTTAAGGAGACTGCTAATGTCTGATTTAATATGTAATGAAGGTGAAAAGGCGAAAAAAATAAAGATCTATTATTACAAACTAGGAGCGTCTCAATTTCCATACTTATGAAAAAGTCTGAAAGGATCTTTTAACTTACAAAGTTACAATGAAGAAAACCACACCTACTTATTAAAGGTTGTGTCCATTAAAACAACTATTTTATAATCAAGCTTTATTATCCTTTATCCCTTTAATTCTTCTCACAGTCATTTTGGATTACACAAAAATGCTAATTTAATAACAATAAACTTGCTTGCCTAATTATTCATATATATTATTACAAAGTTAGTAGGGAAATAAAGAGCATCCCACCTTTAAAGCCAAGCTTGACAGTGTATTTGAAACATTGCACTTAAAGCTTAATTGTTTATCTAGATTTCCATCTGGGTCTCTTCTCCCATAATCACTGAGTCCTGTACGGTCTGATGTAGCCACTTTCTGAAACACTGTGCAAGTCATCCCAGTGAAACCAGCAGCCTTTATTACATAGGCCTCAAGAGCAATATTTGGAGAATACTGTGACAACAAAAATCAAACATGAGATCATTTTACACACCACAGACAGGATAATAAATAATCTTAAAGGCATTCTCCGCCTTCACAGAAAAACAGATCCAGAAAACCATTCTGGGTTTATCTGGCAGGTAGAAATCTTTTCAGCGTATTGCTCTTCTCCCTTCAGAAATAATAGGCATTTCAGATGATGCCAGCATCTACTAAGAAAAATAAAAAGCTATTCAAATTCAAGAGTGAGCAAAATCTCTTCTAAATAAATAAATTCATCCTTACAGTAGAATAAACTTGAGCTCCATTTGCAAGCCGATACATAGCAATCTTCTGTAGACATTGTACAATTCTGGTGCAAGCCTTGGCTTCCCTTTGTGCCATCCACAGAACACGTTCATCAGCCAACATAATATTGCTTGCTATGTCCACCATGACGTCGCCAAGCTAACATGGAAAAGAAGTAAGACTCTTTTATAGGTATGAAAGCATTCAGTATTCATACATTACCAGAAAATACAAAGACAGCTGGCAGCCCAAAAAGCACAAGGAAAATGGTTGCTCCTATTTCAATCACCTCATCACGCTGAGATACTGAAATACTTTGACTCAGACATTTACTCCCACTGAAGAAAAATGTCATGCCAATAGAATGTGTCTGTTTATACTGTATTTAGGAAAAAACCCATAATAAATATTTTACTAAAAGGAAAGGGTGCAATACTCCATTTTCTACTGTACTACCTGCTGTAATACTACTACAAGTATTACAATCAACTTGAAAACTAAAACTATAAATCAACTATAATAGTTTGCATGTATGATGGAAGATAATAGGAAAAGAATAAAGCAGGCAAAAATTAG
>VWYI01018029.1:318-17563 GCA_013399455.1 Anthoscopus minutus
GCATGACCTTCTAAATGTGATGATTCATTTGTCTATGAATGAAAGCAAGATATGCCATCCATGTCCAAAAAACCCCAAACAATTTCATGCAACACCTTGCCCTCACCCTGTTCTAGCCCATGGACTACCATGGAAGATGGAGAGGGGAGGGAAAAAAGAGGTCAAGGAAGAGCTAAAATTAAATTCTTATTGTAACAACTGGAACATGCTCTGAAGCTTTTTTTTTTTTGTTTGGTGCCTCAACAAGTGCTTTTCTAAAGCACAAATGCTTGCTGCTTTCCTCAAATGGGATGCATGGGGCAGTTCACTTCTTGTGTTCCTTGAGCAACCAGTGATTTTGCAAACCTTTCTAATGAATTTGGATATTGAATAGCTGTAAGTTTATGTGATTTACAGCATCTTGGGGTGCTCTGACAATGACTTTTCATGTAGGGCAGTAGTTATTGTTCAGACTTATGAAGTGACTGACTTGAAACTTGGGTGCTTCCTTACTTATAAAAGGTTCAGACAGTTTTAATGTACTCATTTTTGTATCTTTTGTTTGGGTTTTTTTTAAAATTTCCTAAGGGGCCATTTTGTGAATGCATATCAGTGATGGAAATACCTAGAACAAACCCCCATATATGTAGCATTACGGAATCTCTGTAGTTAATTAAGGGAGGGAATGAATTAGGGCACAGGAGAAGGACACTGGATGCCTCAGGCTCAACCTGCCACCACAATATTGATTTGGAAAGCAACATTCATTTTGTTAGTAAAATAAACCAAGCCTACCCTCAGTTATAAGGTGTCAATACTGTCAATCTTTACAAGCTGAAATAAACCTAATCTAAAAAGCACAGGTTCACTGTTGACTCCCTCAGCAGGCTGCACATTTTCAGTAATATATCACTGGATCAACACCACTTCACTGTTAAGGTGCAGAAACTCAATTTGTTTGCAGTGCCATGAAGTCAAGTACACTGTAAAACTCCTGCTCAGTGACAGAAAAAATAACTGTAAAAGCAGACTTTGTGGAAGGAGTTAGGCGATAATGTGACATGTGCATGGTGGTTCAGTCATACTTGCCTAAATTCAAATTTCTTTAACGACAAAATTCAATATGCTACTACTGGAGTTTGCTTTTTCTTTTCCCCTTCAGGAGTTTCATACCTAATTGCAGTTCTGTCACCTGGTTTGGAAGAGTTAGAAAAACTTCTGGAATGATAGAAGTGGGATGAGGATTTTATGCTCTCTCTGGGAATGGCAGGCATTACCCAGTATAGAGGTAGAGAATCCAGCTGCCTTTCCTGGCTGCCAGTGCTGCTTGGCACAGCCCCAGGATTCCAGGACCATGCAGGAAATGGCTGAATTGGTGGTTGTACTTCACTTTTCCTGCTTGCTTTCTGAGAATAATGAAGCTCACTCTCTTCAAATGTGTGTTGAAGCTCAATTAAAATGTGTAAAGTGGATGATATTCATTGATGGAGACTGTTGGTAACATGAGAAATGCAATGAAAACTGGTTGAAGCAGTTTGAAGGTGCAACAGTGGAATTTAATCAGTTTTGAACATCTCAAAATTATTCCTTTCTTAGCTTGAATTAGTGGATATTCACTAATCTTTTGGCAGGACCTAGGGGAAGACCTAGGTTCTTCTGCCATCCTTGCACCCTTTCTCCAATGTCTCCGAAGAGTACTTGAAGTGGAATGAGATACAAAATTGAGCATTTTGGACACAGTTCATGTTAGAAATACGACAAATGTGATACTTTAAATGAAAACATTCTGAAAAAAATTAAAGCCATGGTTCCAGATATGCCTTTGTAACTTCTTTATGTCAGCTAAAAGTCAAAATGTATCCTGTGTAATTTGATACTAAAATCTAGAACTTTTTTCCTTCAGGATCTTCATAAACATTATCTTGCTGGATGTGTTTAAGTCAGCATCATTCAAAGGTTCAGAACCTGGTCAGGGGATCCCTTTTCCCAGATTTATAACCACATTTTTCCACACCTGGGCCAGGGGAATTTGGAAGGCGTGGAGGAGGTAGAGGCAGCTGCGCTGGATCCTTCATGAGGAAGTTGGACAAGAAAAGGCTGCTGTGGTCCATGAAAGCAGAAAAACCTCTGGATAATGAGGGAATGGGGAAACCTCTGCTCTCAACTTCCTAGGATCCTTTCCCCTTCAGCCTTCCCCCAGCACCCCCCTGAGCCACTTCACACCTTTCACTTGCTCTGTGCTTACTGTGAAGACGTATCTGCACTGCCGAGAAGCTTTTAAAGTACAGTGAACTTTTTGGTTCCTTCCTTTTTGTTCCTTTGGTTTCTTCCTGCTGCTTTTTGACTGGATAGCCCTAATGGTATGGAAAAAAATTCCATGTGGTGCCCTCACTGTAACCTGCCTTTTAGGCATTATGTGACTGCTGCTCTGTGATCTCCCATCCTTCTTCTTATGAATCCTTAGTGGAAGTCACATAGTGTGAGTAGTAAACTCCACATTTAAATCCTTGACACACACACTTCATAGTAAAGCCTGCAAGAGAGCATCATAGAAAACAATAGGAGAACTGCTCTAGAAAGATTCTTTCTTGTTTTTGTTTCTTGAAATGAAATAATTTTCTTCTGCTTGAATTCTTTTAAGCAACAACTTTACGGTCACCAGAAATTTCCTAACAAAATCCATTTGCCAAATTGACCAAACTGCTTTTCTGTATAGATGAAATAATGGAAAGTATGATATATTTACTACCTGACTATCTTCCTTAAAAGCTTTTTATATAATGATACTGCAGTTTAAAAAACCTCATTAAAGACCATTAATGAAATATCAAGTCTCTCGATAACAATTCTAAACTATCTTTGTCATGAAAAAGAACACTTGTTAAATTGTCTTTTTATTTCTAGATTGAATTCATACAGAGGATTCAGAAGAGTGTTGTTTTGAGGAGGAAGGTTTGTGTTCACTGTAAGTTTTCTGCTATGTGAGTCTTTTGTATAATACAGTGCATTTTCTCTTGAAAGGCTGGAGTATATGAATGATGGTGTTTTATTGCAGTGGAATAATGATATAGTGACAGAAATTTGATGGGATACCCTAAAGAAGTTCCCCAGCACTAAATGTCACCCAGCAAAGACAACATTTTCTGAACTTTGTTTTTTGTTTATATTGCAAAATTTTAGGCTCTACAGATTGCTGAGGAAAATGTTTTATTGTTTCTGAGTCTTTTTATGTCCTGGGACTAAATGTGCAATCATGGGTAATTATGACAGAAGACATTTATAAACTTCATATCATCCTGTTAAAATTACTTGGGACAGGAAGGGGAAATGCCTGAGGCAGGAGTACACTCTCATGGCAAACAGAGCATCCAAAGGACGCAGAGTGGGGAAATGGGTGTCCTTTTGCCTGATAATAGGGTATGAATTTTGTCTTATGTATATTTGTAACAAAATCCTGATATAGGTTGTGTGGAACCTACACAAACCTAATTTTATTGCAGAATACTAGTAACAGATATTCTAATTTAAGTTGTAATTGAATAGTAGTTTCAAGGGAAACTTGTGTTGAAAACTATCTAAGGACAAACAGGCAACAGGTGTTACATGTGTTTGAGATGAGAAGGCCTAAAATCTCAATAATGAGTTCCCCAAAATATCAGAAAGATGTCAAATTCAAAAAGTTATGTTTAAACGATTAATTGATGTGGCATGAGGAGATGGGTGAAAGAAGTGTAGTGTTTGGAGCCTGCTTTATTTTTTTAAACTAGTGTCAGCTGGCAAAAATACCTAATTTTCATCATAATAGAATAAAGAGAAGTTTTTAATAACTCTTAGTGAATAAATAAGTTTGTAGCAGTCACAGGAATCCTGTTGTCTCCAGTCTAAGAGGATGCTAGAAAGCCCCTGGGGTGCATTTCAGCAGCCCTCACTCAACAAGCTCTGGAGAGCTGGAATAAAATCTTGTCATGTGAAGGCCTGGCAGAGGCTGCCACAGGTACCTGAGGACAGTCAGTTCCTCTGGCAGACAGACAATGCTCTTGCAGTGAGTGTGGCAGTTCCATGGTGACACATTTTGGTCACTGTGACTGCGTGTCCTGTGCTGCCCTCCGCTGAGGGTACCGAGCTCACTGCTGTCAGACCATGCCTTGGATTTCATAATCTCTGCTCTGCCAGGATGGGCTATGGGGAGTTCCACTCCATTCACATGGAAGGAGCTCTGTTTAACTATCCATGCCTAATTGCAGATCACTCACAGCAGGATTTCTTCCTGAGCAAATACCATGAAACACTCTGAAGATACAGCGTGAAGTAGAAACACCCGAGACCTGCGCAGCTGCCTCACTGCAGGGGAACACTGGGAGATGTCCCTTTGCCATTGCCTCATGGCACCTGCCTGTCCCCTTGGACTGATGCACATTGAGGAAACACCTCTGGCTGCTGGTGGAGAAAGCAGAAGTTTTGCTCATTATGACTCTGAGTCAGGGGAAGCAAAACAGAGGCAGGTGCTCCCTTGGAAGAAGGATGCATTTTAATGAAGAAAGTGCCCTGAAAGCCTTAGAAAGGAAAAGGTTTCAAGTTGAACTGTATGCACAAGGTCACCCAGGGCAAAAGACAAAAAGGGTTCAGCCCCTCCAGCACACAACATGACAGTTAAATTGGTTGAAATAAGCTGGAATCTTCCTCTGGAGGATGGATGTTGAAACAAACCAATTAGGCAATGTGGAGTAGTGGACTGCGGGTCAGCCTACTATGCTTTTGGGCAGGTGAAATGATTTAAGAGATTGAAAGGAAGAAAAGATGAGACCTGGAATAGCTGTAATTGCTCTCTCCTTTCCTTTCCTTTCCTTTCCCACTTCCTCTTCCCCTTCCCCTTCCCCTTCCCCTTCCTCTTCCTCTTCCTCTTCCTCTTGTTTTTAGAGCAGAACTGCTCCATTTTCATTATAGCAATAAGCTATTGAGAGTGCATTTATCTGTCTATAGACCTCAACTTTTCTGTTCACAGCTAGGTTTAATTCACAAATTCAGTAAACCTGTCAGGCATCATACACAGGGTGGCTGATGTTTAGAGCAGTATCTTGATAGGATTTGTAAAGGGAAGAATGGAAAGGGGAGGGGACTCATTGCTTTTTGGGATGTGAAGTCTGATTCCTTGATTTAAAACTGTACTGTTGAAATGGGAAGAGAGATGTGGAAGATCCCCTGTGCTGTGACTGAAATGAGCTGTTCTTTGACTGTGTCCTGTTTCTGATGGACTCAGAACTGCTCTGCTTTGTCCCAGATTCTCCTGCTCAGACATAAAGAAAAGAGAAGGCCTTTGTCATATTCACTTATGTTCAGCTTTGACTGAAGCAACTGAAAGCCTCTATCGTATGGAAATGCCATATCCAAATAATACAGCTGTGATGTAGTGTTTGAAGGCTGTGGTGTTACTAAATTGTATTCACAAAACCCAGCAATAATAGTACTTTTGTCTTCTATTTTGAGTCAACAGTGAACTTCCTAGTCTTGCTACTTAAATGACAGTAAAATTCAGCAGCCAGGCGAGGGTAGCATAATATTTGAAGGAGACCACATAATAGACAATGTATTTGAATATGAATTCTTTTGCAAGTCCCAGGGAGCTCCTGATGGAAATTTGTAAGGTCATGACTGACTTGATGGTGTAGTTATAAATTCCTTCTGAACATTAACGACATTGCTATTCTTCTCATCTCTGTTTGGTCATTAAGGAAAGTGATGAACATCACATGGTGTCAGGAGCATGAATTTGGGAAGACTTCAGAGAAGGTCACAGAAAACAAAGGAAAGGGGAAGAAAACCAAAGGTGAGACTGTGGTTGTTCAAAGCTTTCTTATACAAGTTTTATAGGAAGTTATTTTATGTTTGCTTTTTAGTCTCAAAAGATTCTTGCATATCTCGTGAAGAAGAAGAGCACAGATATGCCCTTGACCCTGAGATTGTACTGAATGCTAGGATTATTTAAGAGCCATATTAAAGATATAATCATATAGTCAATCAATTATCTGCTGACAGGAGTGATAAGTGCCAGTGATATGGGCTAAACTCTGGGTTGTAGCAAACAGAATGCACTTGGAGGCAAAACCTAAAAATTCTGCCTGTGGCTGGAGAGTTCTCAGTGCAACAGGAAGGATGCAGTTTCCTGCTGCTTTTAAATGATGGCTCCAGCTCACCAAGGTTTTCAAAAAAATGGGGATGGCAATTTCACTGAGACAAAACAAAATTCTGGACAAAATTACAGGCAGGCTTGAGCACAGGAAAAAATAAGTTTTCATACCTGAGTCCTTCAAGCTCTGTCCTTGCAGACACAAGACAGTGTGACTTTTTCTGTCCTAAAGTTTCCCTTGTTTCCCTTGTGTAAATGTGTGAGCGTTGCTTTACTTCAGTGGGAGCTCTCCCACTTGACTGCTTAGCAAATAACTTCTCACTTCAATGAGGTTAAAGCCTTCCTTCCATCCCTCAGTAAAGATTTTTTTCATGCAAACCTTATATTTTAGATCTGCATCTGTATCAAAAGCCTCTGTGATAAGTGTCTAAACACCGTAGTTGTGGCTACTGCTGACTTTTCACTGTCCAAGGCAGTTTTGTGACAACAAGCTGAAATTATACTTACCTTTTCGTTTTTAGGAAACCCATGACCTCTTCCTAAACTTGTCACACTTTGTAGTACCAAATCGCAATTAATTTCAACCCATCAAATTTTTCAAAAGTATGCAGGAAAACAGGTTCTTACTTCGTAAATTGACATGTTTACTTGATCAGCTACTACTGAAGTAAAGGCATGGTCGATTAATGTTCAGGAATAACTTAAACCTGTTCATTCTGGTGGTTTTCTTGTCACTCATGCTGTGGTTAATTAACATGGTCACATTTTAAGAACAGCTCTGCATGGTGAAACTGAAGGCAACCTGCTTCAGAAAACAATGTATTAATACATTGTTGTGTTGCTGGGCTGTGCTGTCTGGCATGAAGGCTGCCTCCTTTAATGGAAGATGTGAGGAATCTATTTTTTGTAAGTAGTGACCTTTTCTACCAGGGCATGTGTTAAATGGCAGCCAGCTATGCATCAGAAAACAATTATGCCTGGCAGTGCAACTCTTCATATGTTCACAAGGTCTTTGAGTTCTTGAGTTTTCCCTGGCATTTAATCTGAGCTGTGCACTGGAAAGGAATCAACTTTTTAAAACAAATACACATAGCTTTGGAATTCAGACCTGAAAAGAATGTTGTTGAGTATCCATTTTTGTATTTCACGTTGTCTGAGATGGCTATATTGTCATTCATAAGGTTTATTATTAAATGTTTGAGACATTTTTGCTGCCATTTATTTCCAATTTCAGAAATGATTTAGTATGATTGTGTAAATTATCTAGAGGAAACATTTTTCAAAGGCATGTGTAGACATAGTCACTCTTCTATTAAAAGTCAACAGAAAACAGTCACTTACTTCTCTACCTTTTCCCCTGCTCACAGCCAATGGACTGAATTGTTGAACCGCTAATTTTTTTCTTGTTCTTTTCCATTATTATACAAGAAATGTGTGCTCTGAATGAGTCTAATTATTATTTTTCCCCGGGAGCTACAGAATGCTATTTATTTCATTCTAAGGAGAAAAGGCTGCTCTGATTTTATGTTGGAATTCCACTACACAGAATTGACTAAAGTGTGGTAGTGTATTCCCAAATATGTTTTGAGATGGATTACTCAGAATTCCCGTTTTATAAAACAAGTCAAAGCCGTATACCAGCAGGACTTTATAGGCCTTTGCAGGAGTGAGATGAATTTTATTTGTTCTCTTCATTTGCACTGGCATTTGGGTTTGTTATCAGTTTGGTAGAGTGAGAAATCCTGTTGTGAAATCCTTGGTTTGAGAGATGAGTGGTTCAAGCAATAAAAGGAGTTTTAATTTTGTCATGGATGTGTTTTCTCTTCAGAAGTGACCAGCATGCACTGTATTTTAAGCATGCAGTGTATTTTAAGCATTTAATTGTTCTATTTTTGTGATATTTGAGTTAAAAAGAAAAAACTGCTCATATGCTTGTCTGTAAACTGTTTTGTTTGAATAGGGTTATTCAGTACTTTGCCAATGAGACGGTTGCTGTGGAATAGCACAGATTTACCAGCTGCTGAAAATTGTTTGGTGTGTTAGCTCTTTCCTTTGGGTCCTATGATTTTTTTAACAAACTATAAGATTTGTAGTTCCTGGAAACATTTCTTCCTCTTTGTGAGTTAGAACATTCCTCAAAAAAAGTCAGTGTCAGAACTGATTTGGACCCCATTTTTAATTAGAAGCAGATGAAACAACTAATAAAATCTTCCTTTGAAAAACAGAAATACCCTCTCCTCCCCCATTTAATTTCCTGAGTATTTTTTCCCAGTCTCACCCCTTGCTGAGGGAATTCACAGTTTCTCTGCTTCAGCTTGAGAGGAAGAAGCCTTGTGAAAATGCAAAATCCACAGATGCAAATACAACCACTGATAAAACATCTCAATGATGCATTTTAATTCAGCTCTGAATAGAGCAGTAGCTGTTTTCACTACTTTTCCTCTTAAAGGGGAGAATTCTTGTAGTTAAAATAGTACCTTCAGATAGAGATATATACACACATATATATATATATGTACACCCTTATATTTGCATTAGACTGAAGCACACCTACATCCTGTTGTGTAAGGT
This sequence comes from Anthoscopus minutus, assembly GCA_013399455.1. Lineage (NCBI taxonomy): Eukaryota > Metazoa > Chordata > Aves > Passeriformes > Paridae > Anthoscopus > Anthoscopus minutus. The sequence goes on from VWYI01018029.1 coordinate 8,993, forward strand.
GGATTTTTAGTGTATATAATTAATAGAATCTTCACTATTTGGAAGCATGAATGAGCAACAAATGTTAAACTTTTAAAATTTATTAGTCTGCATAAAGGCTAAGAAGATTTCTGTCAATTGGAACTGGGCCAAAATGGCTTTCTCATGGTTTTAAGAACTAGATGAATTCTTATTTTTTCTATTTTTTTTCTTCTAATTTTCTTTTTTTTTTTTTGTTTCACTGTGTAAAAAGTTGATCAAAGCAATACCTCACTGCAGATGACAAAATTTTTATTTGTTTTTAATTCCTTGTGGGGAATTGTTAGAATCTAATTAATTACATACTAATAATTATTATAAAAATTATAATAATAAATTATAAATTATTTTATAATAATAAACTATTATTATAAGTCCCAGGATTACTAGGAAGTTTATTTTATTCATGACTAAGTAGGTAACTACTTAAAAATGTTTATATTTTCTATTATGTGTTTGTTACTATGTATGTTGTATTTAAAGTATAAATATGTATAAAATATGAAAGAAAGCATAAATAAGTATAAAAATGGCAGAAGAGCAGAATTTCACAGTCTGAGATTTTCCTATGTCTTTGTTTTAATTGTAAAATCTCAATAAACATGGTTCTTTTGCAGTTTACCCCATGAGGGTGTCTGATGTGTGTTAGGATTAGAAACAATCCACATTGTTTGATGCCTAAGCTGTTTTGTCTATCCTGAGAAGTTAAGATGTCCCTTTCCCTGCTGTCCTTGGATTTCTGCTGTCTTTGCTTTCTGTCATTGGATGGATGGTGAAAAGTTGTTTTTCCTGTGAAGCACACAGCCTGTTGTGCTTCTTTTAACTGCTTTTAGTTCCAGCCCAGTGGTCTGGGTTTCCCAGGAAATGCCAGCTGACCATGGGAAGAGTCTCAGCTCAACAGAACAAATCCTATTCTGTTAGAGTGGATGGAGAATCTCATGGAAATGGCTCTGCAGTTGCCTCTGTGTAACCCTTAGCTCTGAGCAGTTCTTAAAGATGCTACCTTTTTGTGCTTCCCAAATCTTAGAAGCCAGCAGCTCCTCAGAGTCGCCTGTTTCTCTGTGGCCTGACATTTTCTCCCTTCTGATGTACAGGGGCCGGCTTTTCCTAAATTAGGAAATGGCATCTAATCTAAAAGCAGCTGTTTTGCACAGGTGTCAGCACAGGTATGTGTGCTTGGAGCTCGAGAATGAGCAGCATGGCAGGATTCAGCAACACCAAACACTGGGGGAAGGATTTCCAGAACTCTCCTTTTCATAGGAAACTTCCTTTAAAGGGGAATTTTGGGGAGAATAGCTGTCTTCTAGCGGTGGTTTGCCAGGGTTGATGTAGCTCTTGTAAACCCACAGGGTGTCATGCTCTTCCTTCTGTGCTCTTAAGTAACTTTAGTCAGAATCCAGCAGATTTAATATAATGAGTTTATCAATATGAATAAGTCTTAGGTCAAGCCTTACTTTTTGCCTGTGGTTTTAACCAGTGAATAAAGTGGTTTTTTCCTGCAGTCTGTTGAATTCCTGTGATTATGTTACCAACTACTTTCAAAGAGAGCTGGAAATATGAAGAAACATACTTGCAAAGATTTTAACAACTTGGAAATTTCATATGTCAAGAATACAGGGTTTAAACATAATGAAACCTGGCTTTACTTGTAGAATGGTTTAGTATACCCTAAAATACACCTTGCTATCCATATTTGTGTCATTTGGCTTGTTGAATATGAGGCATTCAAACTCTATGTCAATACAGTTCAGACTTTCTGTCCTTAATATAATAATTTTATGTCCTTTATATATAATTATAGAGTTATCAGCGCTGATACCTTACAGCAGAGATTGGTAAGCCTTTAATCTTTCCTAAATTTATGCTTGTTGAAGACTGGTGTGATTTCTCTTGCCAGTCTTACAATGCTCTATATATACATTGCTTATAAGCCCTTTTTTTTTCTTGTGGTTTTAACTCATTTTTTGCATTTGTTTGGGTTTTTTTCCAATTTTTCTAATTAATCAAATATTGTTGGAGGGAGAGTGGGGTAGAAAAACCTGGTGGAAGATTGTATCAAAGGTAATTTTGTTTCCCCTCGAGCAGCCAGCAGTTCTGTCTGCACTAACCCTCAGCCCTCTCCTTGAGTTCTCTTGAGTTCTGAGGCAGCTGACCCTGGCCGAACCCTGTCAGAGGGGCTCCCACAAAGGAGGAACCTCTGATCCGAGAAATCGATTGGCAGAGAGGGAGAGGTAAGGGAAAACGACCTCTCTAACAAGGGCTGGAGCCTTTTCACGGGAAGCTGCGCGGAGGATGGGGAGGGCACAGGGGGAGCATCCCTGCTCAGGGGCCAGGGCTGAGGATGAAGGGAGGCAACAAAAGACTCTCAGCTTCTCGCCTAATCAGCCCGAGAAGGGAAACAGTAACCTCTGATTTAGAAGCTGTAAGTGGAGGTCAATTACCAATAATTGGGCTAATTAAAAACAAATACTGAAATGATATTACAAGTCCAGCCTGGACACTACTGAAGTCAGGTAATTAGAGGATGGACCATCAATTAAAATCTGCATGGAAGAAGTTGGTATGGTTAAGGGACAAGAGAAATGCTTTAAAAAAAACAAACAAAAAAGTGGTTGGTAATTGGCATAACCCCTCAATTAGCATAAAATCTTTTATTTTAAAAACAGATGCTCTCACTTGCAATGAGTTGAAATGTTGTTAGTTGTTTTTTGGTGGGTTTTTTTTGTTGGTTGTTTTTCAAATTTTTTTATTTTACAGCCATAATGTAGGTAGGAAGATAATTTGGCAATGTATAGATCAATATACACTTAATTAGAGTCACTAAAGCAACACGTTAGCAGGTACATTTCACTGTAACAGAGACACAGAGTCCTCCTGAAAATATTCAAAGTACCATGGTGTAGTCTCTAGTATTCTTGTATGAACTTCAGTTCAGTTCAGAATTAAACTTTTGGGCTGCATCCTCAAGTACGTTTAGCACCCCAAAGCAAGTTTAGCATCACAATTATCAGAATAATGCCTGTCTAAACCATTTCAGTCCAGAAAGTTTACTGCCAAGACATCTTGGTGATAATTTTAAGCATGAAAAGCATGGATTTCTCTGAGAGGAGTTACTAGAAGATAAAAATGGTTTTCCGTATTTTTAACCAAAACAATCCCAGAAAATTAAACCAGTCTAACCAAAAAGTAGCAAAGAGTAGTAGCCTGCTTCTGATATCACCTATGGAGTCAAAACTCTCACTTAGCATGGTCGGAAATATTCCTTGCAGCTGTTTCTGCTTGCCCCTTGGTTAGAAAAACTAGCAAAAAAAGCATTTGTGATCTTACCTAAAGAGAGTATTTATATTCAAGGTTCCTCATTTATTCTTTTGAACAAAATAATCAAAAGTATACATTTAATGAGCTGTGAAAGTTTTGGAAATCTAAAGGATTTTATGGCATCCATTTTTCTATGAGCATCTCCTGAGGTAGCAGCACAGGTATCTGAGAAGTATAAAATAAATGCAAAATTTATACAAGCAGTATTTTTTTTAAATATTTATATATGTGTGGCTGTATAAAAATAACTGATGGAAATGTGGTTGATACACACAGTGGAAAAAGGGAAAAGGTGTTTTTCCCTGGCTCACAGTTGCACTGTGCCGGTGCTGCCTGAGGAATTTCTGCAATTGGAATTTGCTGTTACTCCCACTGCTGCTCTGGCATCTGATGTGAAGGGGTCTCTCATGCTGCAGCTTCCCCTGGTCTTGGGGTGTTGCAGAGTTGTTTCTTTTCAGCAGGACATAAGCTCCTGCAATTAACTAGTGAGTAGAATTCCACTAAAAATAGGTTTTTAGTAGAAGAGGTGTTTCTTGCTTCTGCACAGATATTTATAAAACACAGCAAAGCAGTTACAGCACTCTAATTTTGTATGTGACTGCATCAAAACATGCTGGAGGCAGTGGACATAGTTGGAACAAAAAGATTTTTGTTCAGCCACACCTCCTCCCCACTAAACAACATATCGAGCTACCTACCTATGAATCAGAAAAAAGGCAACAAAAGGTGGATAAAGAATTTGCTGTTTCTCTCCATATCTAGGCAATGCACTAAGGTTCCTATGCATCTAAAATGAACGTGAAATTGAACCAGTGTGAACAGAAGCATTTGTTTTTCTCTGACAATTAACAGTAAAAGAAGTCCTCCATAAATACTTTAGTTTTGCATGATTTTAAAAAATTAAAGCAATTAAAGCATAAAATGAATGTATTATAATAAAGCCAAAGTAGGAAAATGCTTTGAAAAATACAAAAATAAAATTTTATCTGTGAATGACATGAAGCCTTCCTCATGTCATGGGAATTCACCAGCACATTCAGGGTTTTTTTTTTAATAGTTGTAGAATTGTGTCCCAAGTAACACCACATGTCAAAGAGTAGGGGCAAAAGAGAGGGACAAAGTAAGATTTCAAAATCTGGGAAATGTCTGGTTGTTATCTTCAAAATAACATCAAAAGTCATGTAGGAGTGAACTGAATAACCACAGAAAGACCTGCTAAATTCTCTCATTTTTCTACAAGTTCACTATTAGTTAATTTTGAAAGTGGTGCTGCTCTGCCCCGGAGGGTATCTTTCCATATCCTACGTGATATCCTTTTCGCATCACGTTGCCATGCCCACCAAGCTGGAAAGTTCCAAAGCTAAAAGCTCCTTGAGAAATGAATAACAGTTTATGCTATTGCTTTTTAACCTATCCAAAATAAACAGCTTCAAATACTTTACTTCTAAAGAAAAAAAGTATATCCACAATTTTTGAGACATCTGTTTATCTCCAAGGTAAGGGTAGTTGGCTTACATCCAACATTGTTTCTTCTTCCTAATTTCTGGCTGGCTTTCTACTGTTCAATTCTTTTGGTCATGGTTACATAAACAAGACCTTTTTTCCCCCAATACAGTGGCAAAAAAAGATTTCTCATGTTAATTCTGTCCCTTTCTGGAATATGTAATGCCAGCATTTTGGGGAAAATGTTATGCAGAGCTACAATAGAAATCAGTAGAGCCACAGTAGAAATCTGCAGTGAAATAAAGCATATGGAGTCAAGGAGAAGCTTGTTCTAACCTTGCAACAAGCTTCAGCTGAAATATTCAGGCATGGAAAATATTTTATTGAGTATAATCTGGATGTATCAGGGCAATTGGAAGTGACAGCAGTATTTAGAGCTTTAAATAACCCCAGTGTTACTGTAACTGATCACCATCAGAATAAAAATTGAAGTGTAATTTGTTTGATACTCCCTCTGGCTTTCCTTTATATCTCTTTCTGCTTCTCCCCTTTGTAAATATATTGACTTTTATAGCCATGTTAACTTTCATGCTTAAAAGTTGTCTTTGTTTGCTTTGCGGTAATTGCAGCGTCTCCTTTGCTGCTGACAAGATTTAGGTTTAGAGATAACCCTGTCACCTGGAGTTGTGGTTTTTAGGAGCTGTTGTCTTCCTGCCACCATCAGGCTTTCACTCAGAGATGAGAGGCTATCTCTAAGATTAATGCACATTCCCTAAGGAAATGATCAGACAATATTTTCATCAACACTGGAAGAACGTAACTAACGAGTCCCAAGTTTTATTGAGCAATAAAGATTCTGTTTTCAGTGGAGTCTCGGTAAAAGCAATGCTCTTTGTAGCTGTTTCCTCTTCCTGTAGCATTTGTTCTGCTCTCTGTAAAGATTCTGCATTTAAAAACCCTTAGCAGAGGTTTGTGATGCCTTTACCATGAAAAATTATCACTACTGGTAGTAAAACTACTGTAATGGTTCCCAGTTGTGGCATTCTTCAGCTGTTGGTACTTTTGTGTGTAACACTGAGTTTCACAGTGACTTCTCTGTCCTCTCCACCCTCGCTGATTAATTTTGCAGAATTTTATATCCTCTCATTTGCAAGTTAAAATAATGCTTAGGCATTCACATTCCTCTAGTAACAGAGCATATGTTTAGAACAAGACTGTGACCATCATTTTTACTGCATCCTGAGGAAAGGAGGGTGCGGCAGGTATGGGGACAGCCCTCATCCTTGCAGAAAAAAAGCTATTTTCTTTCTGCATTTTACAGGCAGCGGAGATAAAGGTGAGACAATAAAGATTTTTTTCGTCTCTCAACTCTGTTATACCAATCAGAGTGGGTAGCATAGGTTATGATTAACATTTTCATTTTATAAATAGCAAGAAACTGCAATGTCTTAGGACACAAAGGTGCATTAAACTATGTTCCATAAGTGTGACACCTTCCAGGGAAGTAAAGCTTTCCACCTGAGGCTGTGCTCCAAAACTTCCACCCCTCCAGGTGACGCCAGAAAATGAGATGCATTCTACAATTTTGCTACAGCAGATAGAGGTTGTTTCCTTTCCCATCCCAGCAGGATAGTTGTGGATGTGCTGCTTTCCAGGTGGCCTTGGTGAGCTTTTAGCAGAGTCTAGTGTTGCAGAAGCCTCACAAAATCCTTCAGCCAGAGATAATGACCATTTTTCCAACAGCATTTTGAGAGGCAGCTGAACATACCCTTGGCTGCTTGACAGGACACTGATCACACCTTTATTTTGCATTCAGGGTTCCAGGGAATGGCTGCAGTCTTAGGAGAAATGAAAAGCCTTTTTTTTTAAGTAGTTGCGTGACAAGTCTTCCCCTGGGTAGGAGTGCTACTGAGCACTCTGATGAGTGCTCAGGATGTGGAGCCATCCCTGGAACAAGAAGAAAACACAGCTAAAAGATCATAATTTTGTAAGCCTTTCTCTCAAAGGCTTACAAAAACCCCCAGTGTTTTTTCAGAAACAGTAACACTGGTTAGAATTTGTGGCTATTTTAAAGCTGTATTTTTCTGATATAAAAAAAACCTAAACCAAACAAACCCAGAACCCAAACCAGTAAGATAACGCTTTTCACCAGCTCTATAGTTTTTAAAATATTTAACACAGAATAAGGATTAATAATTAAAACCATCTGTTTTGGGTAGAAGGCAGTTGTGCTTGACCTTCTTTGGAAAGCTCTAATATTGCAGTAGCATTTTCTTGTGGTTGCACATTATATTTTCCTGTAGACTACAAGGAACTGTACAGTTTCCTTGTGTGGAATCCATGAAAGTAAACACTGCAGGAATAACCCTGCACTTCCAGTTGCTGTGCTCCTCTTACCTATGTCCCCCAGACCACAATAATTTTAAATCATTAATTTACATGCTTGCATTTTTTTTATATACATTGTATATTTTTATTTATAACTAATTGATGGTTTGCCATGCTCTTTATCCAACTGTACTTAAAAGGATATAAACCCTGCAGATTTAAGAAATTTCACTCATAAAAATAGTGAAAAAAGAGCAATAAAAAAGCTGCCTGGTATAATTCCCAATGTGCCATAAAGTAAATGCTTTTGACTAACAAATAGAACCTAGATTTTTACACATTTGTGGTTAACAATAGTGCAGTGATACTCTTATGCTCACAAATGGATGCACTTTAAATTACATGGTATAATTGCTGAATACATCCCCACTGGGACTGGGGGTAGAATTACTGCAGAACAGTATTAAAATATGAGATAAGAAAGGCCATTTTTATGTCTTACAAAGTGAAGCAAAATAATGCTGCCTACAGATTGGCTATACATTTTCTGCTGCTGGCTCAAAATAGAAAATCCTTGATTAGATCCTCATCCAAAGATTAGCCACAGGAATCTGGGGTGATGTTACCTATATGGGAAAATACATGTATGCATTCTGCTATGGATGCCAGTGGCTCCATGGGCTTCTATTAGAAGTTATTTTTCTAAAACCATGAGGTGAAGCTGTTGTGTGTCCTCCTAAGTATGATGTGGCCTCACTCACTGCCTGCAGACAGAGGTAACTTGGAACTGCTCATGTAACACCTGAGCTGGGAACTCTTCATCCTTCTTGCTTTGGGGTCATTTCTGCCTAAATCTGGGAAGCTGGCAGAGCTCCACCAGACCTTGCAGCAGGGGATGCATTTGGCCCAACCCTTCTGCAGCCAGGGCTGTTCCTGTGCTCTGTGGGTATCAAGAGGCAGCATGGATGTCAGAAGCTGAGCAGTTTTTGATTGTTTGATGCACCAAGCCTGAGGGATGGTGAAGGTCTTCATCTGGATGGCATGGTTGAGGTCAGGGTATGCAGATCCAGATCCCTTCTCACAGGGACAGTGGAGAAGGAAAGGCTGAGTAATGGCTTTGCATTTGTTAGCATTTCTTTTTAAATGTGTTATTAAGTACAACCCTTCTCAACATGGAGCCAAAATATTTATAAAATTTAAATATTTTAATTAAATAACTTAAATTTAATTTAAGTTTAAAGATTTCAACATATTTTAAAAAATAGTGTTGGGCACCCAACAGAACCACGATACTTTATTTTTCAGACAGGCAGTAACTGAGATGGACAAGTGAATAAATGAAGTTGTATCTATGATAGTTGTTCAGAGATGTGAAAAAGGTGATGCCCACCACAACAGAGTAGTTGGTGGTAGTAATGTTTCCTCTGTGTATTTAATGCTACTTTTCTTTCATCAGCTTGGATA
>VWYI01018032.1:6866-18812 GCA_013399455.1 Anthoscopus minutus
ATTTTAACAGGTCTGTTACTTGTTCTTGTTCTGGGAAGCCCCAGACCTGGATGAACTACTCCAGCTGGGAGTACTCTTGCAATAGTGGAGTTGAGGGACAAAGTCCCCTCTCTTGACCTGCTGGCCATGATGCCTTTCATGCAGCCTAGGATGCACTTGGCTTCTTGGCTTTTTGGATTGTAAATGCACATTGACAGTTTGTGTCCCTTTTCTCCCAAGTAATTCTCTGCAGGGCTGCTGTCTATCTAGTCATCCATCAGTCTGTATTGCTATTTGGGATTGTCCCTAGCCTGAAAAGAGATGTGATACAAAATTATGGAATAATTTTTCAGTTTTAATTCACATTTAAAAATATGATATGTATTCAATCACTATAAAAAAACATGCATAAAACTTGTGCATGTAATAATCAGTGATTAAATTTTCCTGGATTATGGTGTCTGCAAATTCTTTTCTTAAAGATACAAACCTGGTGCCAGTTTTCTTTCTCCAGATTTCTAAATTCTGCATACATGGGACACATTTAATCCTTGACAGTTACTACACTTATAACAGCAGACGTATTTATGTCTCTTTCTGTTCATGTCTTCAGACATTATTTATAGTAACGCATTTCTAACATTTGCCATATCTTTCATAAGACTTGATAGTACCGTACCACTGCAAGATACAAATTTGACAGTTTGCAATAGGATCTGCACATTATTCTGACAGTAAGTACTATACACCCAGCAAACTATATTCTTTTAATATCCTTATTAAAAATCTTATGAACACTGTGACTAAATCATATATAGTAAATTCTATTTTGTACATGATAGCAATAAGTCATTATATTTTAAATAAAATATATATGGCAGGGAGCAACTAACATTATTTTTAGTTTAACACTTTTTAAAATAAAGTATATTACTAAAAGCTATTTCATAAACAGTTATGAAACAATTTGGAAATATCTTAAAATCTAGCTCAAATTTTCTATTTTTGGTGTCATTGCATGCGAATGTGTGCAATGATCTAGTTAATACGTGATTGTATCTATGGCATAACAATTCTACTTGATGGTCCTTCCAGCAATATTTTTGGAAACACTGAAAAGTAATCAATACTTCTTTGTATTACCAGAAATGCATAGCAACACTGGTGTATATTACTGCAAGTGGTTCTCTACTTTTTCACAAACACAGCTGCAATAGTTCTACTAGCTCACTGTAGCTTAACAAATGAATTTCATTACAAATTAGAATAGAGAAGATGAGCAGTGTCCTCTAAGGTCTTTAATCCTTTTTAATCATTAAAACAGAATGATATGCAGGAGAATATGTACCCATTCTTTTAAAACCTCATACAAATGTTTGCTTTGATTCCATTCTTCAGTGCTGTACTACCAAGAAACCTCTATATTTTCAGAATTTATGTTCCTTTCAATACTATAATCTTCAGCTTTCAAGCTCACTATTATTTGCCTTCAGGTGCAAATTTTGAAGTGTACAGCCTTCTAAAAAACCTTTATGGCTTCAGCCAGATTCTGAAAGGCTTGTAGATCAGTCATCATCACACTGTAGATTTCTTTTCAAAATAATGTTCTTCAGTCAGAGTACACTTGTGGTTATACTCGGTTCACTTGTCAAATACAAATCTGAGGTCATCAAAAGCTTCAGGGCAACTTCAGCTATTCCAAAACTCATTTTCTACCTCTATTTTGTTGGAGAAATAGTATTTCAAGTATAAAAATAATAGGAAACTCTAAAGATAGAGAAACAAAGGCACAGCCTGTGCATGTTTCAATACAGCATTGCAGTGACTGCCTGTAAGGACAAAGTCAATCCAATATCCAAGCATTTTAAAACATAAAAAATAAAAATTTTAAAACATAAAAGGAGATAAGATATTTCACTATGAAGTTGATATATTTTCTACTGAAATCATTATTTTAGAGCTGACATTTCAAAATACATAGGTCTAGGAACAGATGCTAATGATTCTATTTAAGTATTTCTCTCGCAATTAATGAAACATTTAAACACACTCATTTACAAGGTTTACATTCATACTAAGTCTCATGCCTGGCAAAGCTGAATGACACTAGGCTCAATATTCCTGTTGGCTTGAATTCCTTGGCCATATAGTAGCATGGGCTTTTATTTAATTCTAGTTTAAGTCCCATGCTTAAACTAGAAAGTTAACTTAAACTAAAAAACTAGAAAGTAGAAAAATTTAATTTAAGTCCCATGCTTTACTGAAATAGAAAAACAGACAAGAGAGCACTTTCTTTCAAAGGTTGATTAGATATTTGAGAGGTCAGTCTGAATTTTCCATCTCCAGGGACTTTTTTATGCAGCTATAATTCATATTTATAATTAGAGCTCAGTAATTAACACTCTTTTGAAAACAGAGACTGACTAGGTACTTGGGGAAAAGCTTTTCCCTTCCCAAAGTAAAACAGAGTTTTATCATTGACTTTGACACACAAAGAAATCCAGTTTGTTTCCTATGACCCAAAGCCCCATACATATAAATAGTGAAGCACAAATGGAATTTTAAAAGCATAAGCATACACCAAGCCTCTCTTGGAGACTTAAAGACAAATGGAACAAGGCAAAAATAAATTAAATAAAACTAAACGATTCTGGTAGCCTAAGCTTTGTCTGCTTTGGATAAACTATTCAATGCTGTTAAACAGCATTGGGATGGAAGCTGACACCACACTCATTCACAGCATGAGTTCTACAAATTACATACTTCCTCCAACTTGTCATTACCTATAACTCTGCATTTACATTTACACAAATTTCAAGTGGTGTCCCTGCGTCTCATCACTTCTCAGCAATTCTGCCTCTTTTATCTGCTCCTAACATTTTCACTGTGATTAAAAGTAATTAAGTTAGCATTTGTGTATTTTCTGTTTTCACACTTGCTCGTGTCTGCTGTTAAACTTTGAGACCACTGGAACAGAAACCAGCAGAACTGTATGTCCAAAAAACAGCTAGCATACTGTAGTTTATGAAAAATATTGGTTTAAATGTGAGGGACGGTAAGGTATATATCCCTTCAGCCATTTCATTTTAGAACCTGTACTTCAACGTCCATTTTCAAGTTATTTTCTTCCTAGCTTGGTAATTACAAATTGTTATTACATGTGGCTATTTGAATTCAAAGTGTCTGATGGATGTGAACATCATAAAATGAAGAAAGAAAGCCTGACTGTGTGACAAAGGGAGACCAGGATAATCTCATTTCTCCATTTACATATATTTGGAAAAAAAAGAGAAAATATATAAATACAGGCATAATGTGGAAAAACTACAGGTTTGTGGCATGCTCTCTACACTGATGTTGCCTAGGAGGTCTTTTGCTTTCACATGAAGTCAGCTAAAGTCCAGTAATATCATGGGTTTATACCCCTGAAATAGAAGCAATTTCACCAGAGTGTATCACATTCTTTTCTTCCTCTGTGAAAAACAAGCAGCCAAATTTTATATCTGTTTTGTCTACTAACATTCAGGAAAAAATTTCAAGAGACTTAATTTTGAATGAATATTTCATTGTCATGTAAGTTTTCTGCAATAATGGTACATGACACGCAACCTACTGAAAAAGCTAGAGAAATATGAAAAAATGTTGGCATGCTAGAATAATCAGTAATTTTCAAACATGAAATGGTTGAATAAAATAATTCTAAAGCTATAAACTACTATTAAACTACTACTACTACTATGTATTAGGACTAGATAGAAATACTGTGTTTTATTCTGGAAGAAATTAGTAGATCTTGAATATTTAATAGAGACAAGACTGATAGGAAACACTGATTTCAACCCAAAATTTCTAGTGAATTGAAACTATTTAATAGCACTTAAGAGTGATATATTAATATCACTACATCTACTAGCCAATCAATAAAAAAAAGTCTACCAATATGCTCATGTTTGCACAGATCTTTTTAATTTGTGAAAAATTAAACACTGGCTTTTTACTTACTTTGCTATTTCTTTGTAGATGCTTCATTAAATAAAATGCTAGGTACTCCTCTACTGATTTCTGAAAATAGTAGATACTCTGTTAAATTGGGCTTCTTACTATTTCAGGGAGGAGGAAGAGAAAGGACAGGGATAGAAAATGTTTCAAACAACTAGAAACATTTACTTTTACAGTGTAATATATAATTTTGGTATGGCTGCATGTTAGAACTTAATCTATTCCTTTATAATTTTTTTCCACCGTGTTTTGTTCATTTAAAAAAAATCAACAAAACTCATCCAAATTTTGCAAAGGAGAGGTGGCACAGTAGGGAAGCCTCATATATTTGTTATTTTTTAAAATTCTTTTAAATTACTGCTTATGAAGGCCCAGTATCAAGAAATTAAGTACAAAGCTTGCCCTTGCTCTAGTATCTATTCAAGCTCTGGCTTGAATGATGGAGATTAAAAAAGATATCCTTAATCTATTAAATGGGACAGCTGTGAAGCTGGAATTGGCTGCTGAAGAGCAGTATTGAGATTCCCTAAAATTTCAAAGGGCAAAACTAACCTGCATCAACTGCTGACATATTCCCAGGTGTGAAAAACTCACAATGCTTTTATAGAAATTAACAGCAAAGCATAAAGTATCACTGTATGCTCTTAGGTAGAGAGCAAAGAGTAATGGAAAGGAATGAAAAGTAAGGATGAAGTGGGGTAGAAGGGTGGAAGAAAGAAGAGGTAGAAATTCCTACAGAAAGAATATATTTCCATATAATCCCTGGGATTCCCCTGAGGAAAAATATTCAGTGCCAGTGGGTATGAGAGCTTGTTATTCTGTAGCATCAACAGTCAGGAAGTGAAGATTAACTTAAAGATCATGTTTGAACAGAGAAAAATGTGGCAAATATACACAAGGCTAGAATATACACAGAAGGCAATTGGCAGCAAACTGTTTAGAGAAGTAGGAACCTCATGCTCCAGGAAGCAAGAGAAATATGTTACAAGAAGTATCTGATATAGTGTTTTAGAGAAAATAAAGTATCCATGCAATTCTACTATGTATATGTATATGTATATGTATATGTGTATGTGTATGTGTATGTATATGTATATGTATATGTATATGTATATGTATATGTATATGTATATGTATATGTATATGTATATGTATATGTATATGTATATGTGTATGTGTATGTGTATGTATATGTGTATGTATATGTATATGTGTATGTATATGTATATGTATATGTATATGTATATGTATATGTATATGTACATGTACATGTACATGTATACGTGTATCTATATGCATATGCATACATATTTGTTTTCTATTTTTAAAATACAGAATAATATAGTAACATTCAGGAAACTTAGTTTAGCTATGGTGTTCACTCTGAAACTGAAGAGAGTAAAATCGTCAGAAGCAGTAATTTACTTGCAACAAAAGTAAAAAAATTAACAGCAGACAGCCTGCTGGTGTTTTTAGGGCAGATTTTTTTCTGCTCCTTTACCCAAGAAGCAACATTTTATTGGTCTGTTTGCATTATATCATCACAGAAACTTTTGAAATGGTCAAATTGCCTACTTCCCTTAAATTAATATAAATCTAGCTATTTCATTATAAATTTAATGTCAGAAATTAAATCTTGGAATAATAAGGCTTAATGAGCCAACCAGCCGACCTTCCCCCACAGAAAGGCTGTCTTCTACCTGCAGCAGTACTCCATTTATGATTATTATAAAGTACCCCGCCTCTCATTTCTACTGTATTCAGCTGAGTTCCTTCTTCACAACACTCATTCCACACAAATATACAAACTCTTCTTTAAAAAACAGAGTTAGGGAAGGCAAGTACTCTATTTCTAAACATTGATATATTTGCAGGACACGGTAGGCTTATATACAGCTTTATACAATACAACTGATTCAGTGTCATTTTATATTGAAGGAGGCATCAAGAACTGATAAAGTACTAAGGACTAAAAGCAATATTTTACTCACCAATGGAAAAAAAATAGAAGAAAATCTAAGAATTCCTCAACTGTTCATAACTGATTAACATAATTCCTTCATGTTCAGCAGAAATAACCTAGGTTTGTAAATCATGTAATTTCAGGAACATTGGCTCCACACCTTCATAATCAATAATTTAAAATTGATTCAAGCCTTTCACAAAAGGCTCCCGTTATTCTTACAGTGTTTCAGTCACAGAGAGTCCACAGAATACATTTCAATGTCTGATGAATGGATGAGTGAATGAATGAATGAATGAATGAATGAATGAGTGAATTTAAATGCAGTTGGTGGCCGGTCACAAGTGGTGTTCCCCTAGAATCAGGGGATCCCCTAGAATCTCTTTAATACCTCCATGACCTGGCCAAGGCTATCCAGTGCAGCCTCAGCCAGTTTGCAGGTGACACTGAGCTGGGTGGGAGTGCTGATCTGCTGGAGGGCAGGCAGGCTTTGCAGAGGGATCTGGACAGGCTGGATCATGGGCCAAAGACAGCAGTGCGTGGTTCAACAAGGCCAGTGCTGGGCCCTGTCTGTGTCCTGACCATGCAGCCAAGAAAGCCAATGACATTCTGACCAGTACCAGCAATAGTATAGCCTGAAGGACCAGGCTAGGGATTTTCTCCCTGCCTCAGCACTGGTGAGGCCATACCTAGAAGCTTGTGATCCCAGAAGGATTCTGAGGTGCTTAAGCATGCTCAGAGAAATGCAGCAAATCTGGGAAAGGGCCTGGAGTACAAGTCCTGAGGGAGCTGTGGGTGTTTAGCCTGGAGAAAAGTAGGCTCAGGAGCAACCTTATGACTCTCTACAACTGCCTGAAATGAGGGAGTGGTAGCCTCTTCTGCCAAATAAAAAGCAGTAGCACAAGACATAATGGCTTCAAACTGTCCCAGATAGCAGAAGTTAGGTTCAATAGCAGAGGAGTTTCTTCACTGAAAGGGTGGTTAAGCTTTGGAACAGCTGTCCCAGGGAAGCTGGATGATGTCATCATCCCCAAAAGGGTTCAGAAAGTGAGCAGATATGGCAGACTGAGGTAAGGTATCCTCAGTGGACTTTGTGTTACTCAGTCAAAGGTTGGACTTAATGATCTTGGAGGTAGTTTCCAGCAATGTTTTCATGATTTCTGTGTTTTCAATCTTTGAATTAACAGTTTTCAAGTCACCTTATGTTTTTATGTTACATATACAGCCTTTACGTATGTATTTTAAATTATTTTTAGAAGGATATGTGAAAACCAAGTTTTTTTAAAATTCTGAAGAAAAATTAAAAACAGATTACCACTTGAAGGACAAGCTATCAATTTTAAACCACTCCAAGCTGCATTGCCACATTTAGATATCCAGATACAAAAACTAAAAAAATAATAAATGGAATAAAATTAAATTGAAGTATAAATAGAGTGAAAATATTAATAGCTAAAAATGAGTGAGTTCAAGGTAAGACAGACCACATTGGAAACAGTGTTAGGTAATCCAGAAAACTTACACTTCCTCTAAGAATTTGAGTGGGCCACTAACTACTTTCCTTCTATCTGACAACATCACAGTTGCACGTCATGCACATACTGACAGATTAAGTAATTCTTGTATAACATAGCAAAAAACCACATTGTGCATTTGTACATGTCCTCTTTTTGAGTGCCTCAGTGTTCCTGAATGACACTGTTTAATGTCTGATTTGTTGTATTGTATTTTTCAATACCCTGATGGCACAGACCATGTAAGAAACAGATCATGCATCCTTTCACCTTCATAAACAGTAAAAGTAAAAATCGCTAAAAAAAACCCTCACAAATATGTACTATGTAGTATTCACTGTCTTTTTGGGTTTCATCACCAATGGAGCTCGAAAAATGAAACTTTGACAGTTGATATTGGTCAAGTTTGTTATTCTTTTCTTGGGGAAGAACAGGTTTGAATTACATTTCACAGAATACCAAAGACTGTTACCACTGTTAATGTACTGCCATTATGTTTCAAAAGGCCCATCTTAGTAAAACCCTGGATATTTATTTCTTACCTTAAACAAAACTTACTGCTCTTTACCCGGCAATAACCATTACAATTCAGATTTTTAATACATTTCAAATATTAGAACACCTTAACAGCAATGCAAACATGGAGCATATTTTAATATACTACTCACCAATTTTAATCTTTGCAAAGGTATTCTGCTAGTGTCTATCGGAGTACGCTCTGTGACATTACCAAATCTGACTTCTGGGATGGCAATTGCACATATTACATGTGCCCACCTGTGAAAAGTGGCAAGTCAAAAATACCACCAAAAAACCTCATAGAAATACAAGCGCTTAAGCTGTTGCTTGCTGCGTATTTGGCTTTTGCTTTTGGTTTGGTTCTCTTAAAGGTACCCATCTGTATTTAATTCCTTATTAGGCTTTCTTAAGCTTCATTAAGACATTTTAACAAACCTTGCAACACTATCACTTTGTGTCAACTAAATTTCAGACCCAGATTTTATTGCAACTGTTTTTAAGCACATTCTACTATTTATTTAAATTTTTGTAGATGTGCTATTCAGGGACATACATAAACACCATACTATTTGCTTTGTATGTAATTTATCATCTACAGCATTTATTACTCATTATTAACATTACTCAGACCTGAAAAACCATTCTTACATAACAAATGTGATTACAATCAATCATGTATCTATCAAAATGCAAAATAAAATGCAAATGCTATCAAGGCCTTCTGACTAAAGACAGAATGGCATCCAAGCAGCAAAGTGATCCAGCCACCAGTGCAATGCCCAACATAAACTGGATCTCCTTTTGTAGCACCTACAAGTACCCAGGACCAATGTTAATTTAAAAATTCAATGCAACATCAGAAGGTTTGTCAGATGATACTACATGCTTCCAATATGCATCAGAAAGCACTCCAAACCCTCATGATAAATGAGTCTCAAAATAAGAAAAGCTAAAGGAAACTTTGAAAAGTCTGAAATTAATGTTGAAACTGTACATTTCATGAAGCAAAAGAGAAATTAACAACACTGCTATTAACAAACAGAAGCCTTCTGAGGCCACTTCTAAAATCTTTTCGGAGTAGACAAGAAGTAAATCTGAATAAAGGAAAGTATTTCCATTTCTTGACTCATATTTGCTTTATTTTCTGTCATTTACTGCATGTCTGTTTTCATCACCCCATTTTCCATATTTCTGTAAGTTCTGAATGCTTGCCCCACTCCACTTCTAGAAAATTTTGAAGAAACACACATTACACGAACATCTTAACAGATTAACAAGAATGTGGGCTGAAGATGGAAGGTGATGCAGAAAACAGAAATAATTTCTCTTTCCTACATTAGAGCAGCAATATTTCAATAAGTCATCTTCGACAAAAACATCTGCTGAAGCATAATCAATTAAAACTTTAAAGTCGTATTGGTGGAAGTGTGAAATAAGAGCTGTATATGACATATCAATTAGCAAGTTATACAGTTTAACTCAAATAAAAAGAGATAAAGCTTGCAGATCCATCCTTTCATTACAGTGACAGTTGTTTTAACTTAAAGAGTCTTGTTTTGAGACTTTTTAAAACAGCTGTTTTCATTGTGATCTGCCCACCTGCTAAACCACATTGTCTTACCATCTGCCCACCTGCTAAACCACATTGTCTTACCATCTAAGTTTTATGAGACAGAAATGCTATAAATGAAATGCCTCTTCAATCAGTCTTCAACTAAACATTTATCCTGTGACATCTCTCAACCTAAGAGACTCAGAACAATTCTGCTCTGCTGAAAAGAAGGAATTTCAGCCTTCCTATATGGCAAACTGCTTACTGCATGAACACATACCACTCTGATCCATTAGCTTCTGAAAGTATGACATGCCCTACCCCTAACTCCAATTGGCATGTACAGAGTAAAGAAAGAACAAAGAGAATGCACATGATAGATTTTACAGCTGTTGGAGAAAAAAGATATAACTGTAACATACTTTTATGAAAACTTCAAATTTTGAAATGATAGCTAGTGCTGAAAGACAGATTAAAAACTTTACATTGTGTAACTATAAGGTGGTATGGAAACATGAAAAACAGAGTTCAACTGCTTTTACAGAAATCCCATTTTATAAATCTGTAAAACTAGCCTACAGAGTGAGAGAATGTAAACCCAAACACCTTATATATAATTATAAAAGAAAAGTGATTTTCTGAAAACCTCTGTGGATTTACCTCAATATATCTCGTAAGACATCTAAAAAAAATTTAAATTGATATATAAAAAAGATATACATATTTTTAAAGATGCAGCCTGGAAGCTACCAATAGCAAATATCAAAAAGGCATGATAAATTCTACTGAGATAATATTTTTGTCATTCTCTTCTTACTTAGCAAGTAAACCAAGTAGAAAATCTAAGTGAGTTTAAAACAGGACTAAAAATCAGCTCAGAATTTTAATGTACTGGCAAAAATCTCCATTGAAATGGCTACAATAATAATGTTTGCTGAAAGCAAGGTATGACTTGAGTTAAACAAAAACCCTTCTCTTGACTGGATGATTTACAAGAGCCATGAAATCAATTGCAAACCACTGATAAATAAATTCTTTCCTTGTAAGCGAAAAAAATGTCATACCTAGATCATGTCTTACCACTGCATTTCAAAGCATGGAAGAAAGAGGTCTACACTATATTGCTAAGCTACTAGAGATGAGCTAATTAGTTATGAAATTATTCAAAATGCATAAGGGCTATTCTACTATTGGGCTTGAAAAATCATTAAGCTGCAACGTTTTCCACTTTAGCTGTTAGGGTTTCTTGCTATAGTGTTCTGCCACCCAGATACAGTAATGGCATGATGTCAGCAACAAAACTATTTTTGACAGTGTGTGATAAAAGTGCATTTGAAAAAAAAAACAAACTTCAGAATTGAAAATTATTTCAATATGATTAACATTAATTCATTGAAAATACTGGGTTTAGAAGTTCAAAAGTATTGTATAATTTGCAGGAGCAAAGAAAATACACTTTGCTATTTGATAAGACTTGCCCATGCAAACAATGAAAAATGAGCTCTCATTTACTTTCTTTGCACAAAGGCCAGCAGATTAAAATTTGGAACAAGCAAGTTATGCACAAATACTAAAACAAATGTATGTTTTACTATCTAACTATATAACAAAATGCCAGTGCCACATTTCAATAGAGTTCTGCAACGATTCAGCTTAAAGGGGCACTGTCAAGTAATTAGGGTTGCAAATGCTTTGCACATGGGAACAGACTGGAAATAAAGTTTAAAATAAGCACATACAGTTCCCGAAGAATGTATTACTTACTTTTTGTCAGTAGTTTGCTTTAATGCACCACCTCTCAAATTGCAGAGACAACATTCCTAAAAGTAGAGTAGAAAAAAGTGGGCTTTAATGATGGTTTACAAATCAGTGCTATTAATCTGATCTTGAGAATAAGAAAATTGCTAATGCAAAGCACAGCACTTCCTCATAGGGGAAGAAAAGGATACAGTAACAAAAAGAGAAACCACCACACACACAACCTAAGGAAAAAACATATTTGAGTATTATTTACAGACAAAGCGATGGAATCACTTTGCAATGTAATTTAAAAAAACAAATAAAAAAATCAACACCAAAAAAACAAACAAAAAAATCCCCAACACTTTAAATTAGTACTGCCATAGAAAGGCTGGAGACTGTCATATATTTTACAAAGGTAAAAGTAAGTACTGTGGCACATAATTGAATAAAAGTTACTGAGAAACTGACCCATAAGCTATTGATCTAGCTCAGATTCTTTTTTTTCTTTTTCTTTTTCCTGCAGTATACCTTCACTGCTTCGATCTTCAGTACAACTCCACCTCTTTCAGGGCACTTGGCAAGGTGTTCAGTGGTCCCCAGATAATATGCCAAAAAATATGGCTTTTCCTACCTCTACTTAAAACTGAGCTTTGAACAAATACACTCTTTTCTTCTTT
>VWYI01018034.1:0-46453 GCA_013399455.1 Anthoscopus minutus
CGTCTGATGCAACCGCGCGGCCGCCCCGTGGGGTGCGCACGCAGCGCCCGCCCTCCCCCTCTTGCTTTTCCCCTTCTTCCCTTCCTCTCTCCCTCCCTCGCTCCTCGGCCACACGTACGCGAGGCCGCGCACCCCCCGCGTGTGCACACGCACGTACCTGCGCGCACACGGCAGCGCGTCCCCGCTGAGCCGGCGCTGCGGGGGCTGCGGGGGCTGCGGGGCTGCCCCGGTTGGAGCCGCCGCCCGACGGGCGCTCCGCCACCCCCCGTGCCCGAGTTCGCGTCCCGCAGTGGGACTGCTCGCAGTGGGAGCGCGGCTTCCCCGCTCGGGGCTGCCATGCAGGGCCGTGCTGCAGGAAGGGTTGGCTTTCCCTTCCACGCAGCCGCGTGTTCCCGAGCCAGAGAAGAGAGATACGATCCCTTCCTTAGCAGGAGTATTTTGGACGGATCTGACCGTTTCTCACTGGAGACGTTTGGCGGGAAGAGAAAGTACTAACAAAGTGTCCTTAAAGTCAGTATTAACACCCACTGCTTTTCAGCTACGGAGCCAGCTCAGATGGGAAAATTAGCTGGAAAAAAGATGTTTACCGTCATCTTGTACCCATCTGTACTTCTCAGTAGCTTCAGCTGAAAAAAACCGAAATTTCATTTTCAAAAGAAAATATTCCACTTTAGGAAATGTTAACATGTTTTATTTCAACATCCTACAGAATTTTTTTTAATTGAAAAATAACTTACTATCCTCATTTTTTTTAAAATACCCACTAAAATTAAAAGGCCACAGTATTGTGGCTTTAATAAAATGTGTGATCTGCAGTAAAATAATACTATATTGTATAAATTGTTTTCCTCTTTCACCAAATTAGATGTCTTCTGCTTTTATTTTACTGGAAAAACATTGGAGACTTTTTGTACTTTTTTAACACTGATTTTTTTCCTCCACCTCTGATGTTTCGTTTACTTATGGAGCTGAAAAAAGGTATTTTTTTCCTACTTGGGCGGGTTGTATCTGCACTTGTGGTTTGCTGTGCTTCATCCAGGCTCAGCCACCTCCTCCATCCAGGCAGCTTGTGTGCCTTTCCTCTCCCTGCCTGTTTTCTGTCTTGCCCACATCAGTCATTGCAAGACTCAAAATTAGGCCAAAAAATAGAGGGGAATGTGTTTTTCTTCTCTATTTTTTTTCTTTCTAATAAAAATAATTCCCAATTCACTTCACTCAAAAAGCAAGAAAATGTATATTTTCCTATAATATAAAATTAATAACAGTAATAAAAACATAAAAATAACATGCTAATTTGTAATGATAATATACCAAGTGTAACTGCCTAAAAACATACCAGCGTCAGCCTCCCTGCTTCTCCCTGTAGAAAACAAAGCTACCACTGCTTTGTGACCCCTCTGGAATTTCCCCCATTTCCCCAGTTGTACCTGGCTATGTGTACCTTCCCCATTTTTAATTAACCTGCTGATCCACTGGTTCTGCACAAGCAATAGGCAGTTTGTTTGCTGTTGAGTGGGTTGTAGGATCCTGTGGGGATCTGCTCTCAGGTCTCTGAGGGCAGTTCCCTGGCTCTGGCTTTTGGAAAAGGGGAGGGTTGCTGCTGCAGTTGACACACTGCGGGATGTCACTGCAGTGGAGGACAGCAGTCCATGGCCCAGCTGGGCCAGGCTGACCTGGATGGGTACTTGTGGCAGGCTGTTCTGTTCTGTTCTGTTCTGGTTCTGTTCTGTGCTGTGTTTTCTGTTCTGTTCTGTGTTTTTCTGTTCTGTGGTGTGCTGTGCTATGTTTTTCTGTTCTGTGCTGTGTTTTTCTGTGCTGTGCTGGGTTTTTTTGCACTGTGCTGTGCTGGCAGGGGCCGCCCCGCTCGCCCCGGCAGCTTTGGCACCTGCCAGCGGGCTCTGGGTGGAAGCAGGGAGCAGCACACCTTGTGGTTCAGCATTCCCTATCCGCAAAGACAGGCTGTGCCAGCTCAAGCTTTTATACCTGGCCGTCCTACTGTGCCTGCAGCTGTTTGGAGGAGACAGCAGGCAGGAACATTAGTTTCATTCCAGTTTTATCCTTGGCCTTACATCGAGTCTTCAAGCAAGGATTCCAGTTGTGGGCAGACACCCCATTTTTTTGTGCTCCAGACGCTACTGCCACAAAGACCCAGCAGTCCTTTACACGCAGGCCAAAAATTCAGCTGTTGCCTGATAAAGCCTTTCTGTCATGACTGGCTCTACCTGGAGTGAAACTGGGCAACTACAAGCAAAGAAAGGGCTCCTATCCCCTGCTACCTGGGCAGGCTGGAAGAGCTCTGCAGGCAGATGGCTGTGTCCTAGCAAGCACAGTTGCAGCTATGGTCCTAACTTGATTTGAGGAGAGAAGCTGGAGGTTTGGGATTGACCATTCTGTAAATTTTTCCTGCCAGGTGTGAAGCCTGGAGTTGATAACCATGAGCTTGGTGACCTGGTACACCACATCAACTTCCTTTTTTAAAACCTTTTTTTCCTGGAACAAAGTGGTTGCTCCCATCTGAGCTGCTGGCTCCCAGATGTATATATTTTATTTTAGTTCAAAACTAGGGGTCCCAAGTAAGGACATGTGCATACACAGATGAATATAGATATTTATTTATTTTCATTAGTGGAAGAGAGACCTCTACTGGCTCAGCTCACAGAGCCACTTGACTTACCACAGCCATGCTCTCACCTTCTCTTCACCTACTTGGGAGATCTCCTCCTGCAGTCACAGCCATTTGCCAAGGGCAGCTAAGAAGCAACATTTCATGTTTTCTCATTAAAAGATCCAGCATGTGGGGGAGTACCTCAGCTGCAATTGCTAGTGCTTGAATTTGTGACAGCCCTTGGTGTAGTAATCAAGTAGCTTATCTCTTTTAGGAGGAGAAGAATCTTGGGCACTGATGCAGAGCAAAGAATTAGAGTATTACTGGTGCTAGAGAAAGGTCAGCAGGGTGTTTTCATCCATGCCATTGATTTCAGTTGCCTTTTATTCTCTTTATGTTCTTCCTCCAAGCTGGTTCTGTAGCACTACAATGAGGATGCCTTCAGAAACCATCTCTTGTGGGTCAGGGCTCTTCAGCATCTTGCCTCTGCTGTCAGCTGGCTAAGTGTTGGCTTGTACCTAGGGTTGATGATCAGTTGGGTTCTTCTCTTCCTGGGTTGGGGAAGAGTTAATATATAGTCTGTTTTTCTAGCAAAGCTATCTTTATCTGAGCACAAGTAATGCAAAACAGGGCTTGGTGTTTGCAAACAGGTGGAGCTGGGTGAGCCAGTCGTGTAAGGCCGGTAAGTCCTGAGCTGCCAGTCTGGCTGAAAGCAACAGAGACAGTAGTTCGACAGAGTTGATCAAAGGACTGGAGCATCTCCCTGACAAGGAAAGGCTGAGGGGACTGGGGCTGTCCAGCCTCGAGAGGAGCCCCAGCTGAGAGGGGCCCTCAGCCCTGGCTGTCCCTGTCTGCAGGGAGGGCTCAGAGCAGGACCCAGGCTCTGCTCCAGGGACCCAGCAATGGCACCAGAGGAACGGGCAGGGACTGATCCCAGGAAGTTCCAGCTGGACATGAGGCAGAACTTCTTCCCTGGGCCGTGACCAAGCCCTGAACAGATTGTCCAGAGAGGGTGGGGAGTCTCCTCACTGGAGATATTGCAGACCCCTCTGGAGACAATCCTGTGCCCTGTGCTGTGGGATGGAGGAGCTCAGGGAAGTGGGACCAGCAGACACTACTGTGGTCCCTTCCAGTATGACCCATTCTGGGATTCTGTGATTCTGAGTACTGCTGAAATGCTGGCTTAGGCATCCCTCTTCTTCCTTATCCAGTCCACTCATTCCTGCCTCTGGCACTGCTGGTGAACTTAGTTCAGTTGCTTTGTTTCAAAAGTTGCTTAGTTCAGTTGCTTTGTTTCAAAAGAAAACCTTTTCCTTTTCCTTTTTTCTGTACCCCTTTCCCAGTCACTGAGTGGTGAGGGCACCCGCTAATTTGCGACATTAATTACCTATTCTTACCAGGTTTCTCTTCTCTCTGGAGAGCATTCTGGGTGCTGTATTCTTGGCTTACCTGGGTCCTGCTGTCCTTGTAAGCTGCTTCATGCTCAAAAAAAAAAAAAAGAAAAAAAAAGAAGAATAAAAAAGTGAAATATTCACTGTGTGTTGAATAGAATTCTGTTGAGCAGGAGTTAGAACATTATTCTGTTCCAGATGCTAAGTACTGAGCCTGGTTTTTTTTCTTTTTCCCTTTTTCTTTTCTCCTTTGTCTCTCTTTCCAGATTCTTTGAAAAGAAAAGCTTCAGACCTGATCAGTTCACGTCCTAGGAAGTGAAAGTCTCCAAGACCAGCTAACATCACTGTAGCAGGCAAAGTCCTCTGCTATACTCATTTAAAATCTAACTAAAAGCATCTAATTTTTACATCTTACTGCATCACCCCCTCCTGATGCCATTTACTGCTCCATCTAATCTGTAATCTGTATTTGTAGTGCCCCATTGGTTTGAAATTGCTCTTGATGCCACCACATCATGTCCTACCTGCCACCCTCACCTTAAAGTGTAGTTCTTGTCTGAAAACAATGATCCTGATGGTAATTTATTTAGCTATTGTGTTCAGCACAGAAAAATGAAGAGAGTCTCAGGTTCTTCCCCTGAAGAGCATTGAAGCAGTTTGCATTGCCCTCATTCATACCCATAGGTTAGCAAGGGTGTTGCAGGGGGCCTTGCTGGTTGGTGGTTTTCTGGGACTTAAGGAATCACTATTGCTTCTTACAGAAATCTGCTCTCTGTTTCTGTTTGCAATGGCTTGGAATAGAAGAGTTGCATCAAGCTTGTGTCTTCATGTTCCAGGTGCTCGGTGGCTTGAACATCTCCTATCTATGAAAAATCTGAATTTCAAACCTCTGCCTTTCAGAAGGGATTGAAGAATATGGTTTTGGTTGGAGAAGACCTGTAAACATCATCTAAACACCCCCTGCAATGAGCAGGGACATTTTCAACTCGGTCAGGTTGCTCAGAGCCCTGTTCAATCTGGCCTCAGATGTTCCCAGGGATAAGGCTTTTGCAGCATCTCTGGGCAACCTGCTCCACCCTCACTGGAAGCAATCACATATCAAGGGGAACTGTTAACTTTACTTGTTGAGAAGACAGCCAGTTTCTCAAGGACCAGTCCAAGACCAAATGGCAGAAATTGCACCTAGAAGAATCACAGACTTCCATCTTTCTGCTCTCTGTTTAAGGTATGCTTCCTGGTGCTGATTTCTCTTTGCTAGGAAAGATCCAGAAGCACCTTAAAAATAAAATGTCAAAATGAAACAAGGCACTGAACACACAGATTTTCCCTGAGTGGATGGGAATGAGCAAACAAACCACATATGACAAATGTTAGGCATGTTGCTGAATGCAATTCTGGAAGCTGCTCAGATACTGCTCAGTGGTCAGGTGGGTGGGTGTTACAAACCGATCTGGTCTAGAAAAGAGAAACATTTTTCTAGAAAATGAAAAATACCTGGTGGAGAGAGCAGTAAGAGGTAATAAACATGCAGCAGAAGCACTTTTGGGGTAAAACTGCATCACTGTGCTTTTTATGTAAGCGCCCCATCACTTCAGAGTTAGGAGGTACCAGATGTGCTCGTGGCAGTGCTGCTGAGGCATGAAAGATGAGAAACAGAGCTGCTGTACCTTAGGTTCAGACAGGGTCTGCTTCTTTCCAAACAGCCAGAGACTTATGAGAGGTTTGTTTTTTTTCCCCCCAGTTTCTGGATGTCCTGTGTGGGTTTTGCAAGAAGCCCCAAATGGCTTCTTGTGAGTACTTGCTTTGAGTAAGAGCTTTGTCCTTGCTCTTCAATTTGTCTCTTCACTGGCTGAAGAGTCCAGTGCACTGAACTCTTTCTCTGGATTCTGTGTGCCTTTTAAAAAAGACTAGAAATATTGTTTGGTGGAACACTGTTTTGTAACTGTGGAGAAATTATGGAGGCAAAAACTGATACACAAATTAGTGTATTGTCTGATGAGATGGAAAACTGTGATTCCATTTCCATCCATTTCTGATGAAATTCCGTGGCGATTATTAGACCATTGCTGGTAGAAATCTCAGTGCTGAGGATGCTGTTGTGCTCCTTGGAGAAGCTCTGTAAACCAAAAAAGGGTACATTCCTCATGGCCCCTGATGATCAGCACTTTGAGCTAAGCCAGTGAACCTCTATGGTGATGGGACTTTCATTAGAGCATTTATTTGCAGAACATGGGACTTGAGTAACCATATGGGAAAGTAGCCACTGTTTTAGGGATTCTGTAAGAAAAGGGTAGGAGAGTATAGGGAGAGAGATGGGGGACCATCTGAATTTGAAGTCTTTGATCAGATGCAAAATTTTTTGTGTGGGTTAGTGAACAAAAACAGGGTAGAAAAGCTATAAGAACCCATGGTGTGTAAATATTTTTTTTCATTCTTTTTTGGTTGTTTGCATTGGTTTTGAAGCCTGATAAGTGTAGTTTTCTTATATATGACACATGAAGCAGCACACAGGATGATTGAGTTCTTTCAGACTGCCAGAGTCTCCCTCTGTCTGGAGATAGATAATTTATTGTCATGTATAACCTTTCACTGATATCTGGTGATACCCCAGGGTGGCAATTTCAAAAGACCAAAAGAAACTGAGTACACTAGGATTATGCTGAAGAATCTGAACATTTTTTTCCTGCTTTTTGCACCAGCCACAAGGAGTTACAGCATTTGCTTGGTCAAATGAAGAGCAAACAACTGTTTTTCACTTTTTCTTCAGTATCCCACCAGAAGCTGAATGTCTGTAATTTTATAGGAATGCTCAGAATTGGCAGATGGACATTGGTGTTTTTTGTGGGATCTCAGTGGAGGTAGATAACACTGCATCTTTAATCTGCCCTGAAACAGATTAAAAATTACAAATGGGTCTGTCCAAAGACAGGGTAGAGGTTTTCCTTCTTTAAGAACATTTGCAAACAACCTGCCCACTCTATCTCTTCCCTCTTTGCTCTGCAGTCTGGGCCAAAGCCCCTCCAAGGATTTGCAGGAACTGTGGCCAAGGCTGGGGAGACCACTGATTCTCCACTTCCCTACAGTTTTTTGACACTTTGAAGAGCAGCTGTTGCCTTTGAAGTGAGCTTTTCTGAGCAAATGAGTATCAGCGGAGAGGGTGAGATTTTGGCTGGAGATGGGCAGCAGCAAATTCCCTTCCCAGAGGGGACTCTGCTGGCAGAAGTCTTGCACAATTGAGGTTCAGCTGCCCCATCAGCCCCTTCTCATTCAGAATACACAAATAGGGAAGAAGCAGAGGCACAGCAGAGCTGCTGTGTAAGCCTCCTCCTGGCCTGAAGTCCTTGGGAAGGAGAGAGTCACTGTCCTGCCTGGCTCAGTCTTTTTGCTGCATTTCTAAGCTGACCTGGAGCTCAGGTAAATGCAGAGTTTGAAGTTCAGGCTAACCTGCTTGCAGAGCAGGATGGAGTGCTGTGTTGCATAGGTTTTGTCTGTGTTACAGAGGCCTTACTAGGCAGGGGTGAGTCATTCCAGAGAAGCACTGAGCCCTACAAATGCTCAAAAGACTTTGTATTATCCTTCTGCCACTTTTTGTTCCTAGTGGTTTTTTCCAGTCCAGTTATGTCTTTTTATTCTCTGCAATATGTCCTTGTTTTCTCTACGCTTCTCCAATCTGCCTCTGACCTCTGAACCCAAACCCAGTCTTGCTGGTGGTTTGTGCTGAAGTTCAGAGCTATTCCCTGTTTCTCCTGAGCATCTGGTATGTGCCCCACCCTGAGTGGCTGCCTCCAGCTGTGAGGGAGGTAGCAGGTTAATGTATTAGACACTGGAGCCGGAGCCTGACTTTTCACATTAGTTGCTTAAAACCCAAATGTTCATTCTAAAAACTCTGTGTTTTAAGATAGGCACCCTATCTGAAGGTGCCTCAGGTTCCTCAGTACCTGTTTTACATGTGATGCTGCTGAGGGGTCAGGATCAGGAGTACTGAGCATGGCTGGCTTGCTCCCATGAGATCCTCCTGAGGGTATCCCTCTGTCACTCCCGGGAAAGAGCTGGCACCTCATTCGAACTATGCAAATATTACCAGGAGGGCAAAGTAAGGGAAAATGTCACTGTATGACTTTGTTTGGTAGCATAGTGGCTCTGTAACATAAACTGTCAGGCAGGTGTGGGTATGGTTGTACATGGCTGTACATCACACGCTTGGACAGCCCTTTGGGAAATCAAACCTGGAACCTGCTGGGTAGGTTTCTTGATTTTTGGGTTTGCTTTGTGCAGGATGATTGCTGAAACAAGACTTAGTGGATGTCAGGCCATTCACAGCACTATGTTTTTATGCAGCTTTTCAAAAGCACTAATAGAGAAACAAAACAGTCTTCATTACCACTCAAATTTGTCTTGACTAAGCACACCATTGCTGAATAAAATATGCACCTATTGTTTTCAGACAGCTGTAATCCCTCTCCAGACTTTAGGGTAATCTAATCTCTTGACATGACTGTGCAATTCCTGTTATTTTTAGACACATACATTAAGAAAAGGAAAGGTCCATTTAATCTGAAAACATATTACCAAGCATTCATGGTTTCACAAATCTGAACCAGGTACTACAGGGGATAAACTGAAAGCCATTAACATGTGATTGGTGTTTGATGGCCAGAATGAAGCAGTTTCAGACCCACTGCTTTGCAGGTACTGCAAAGTGAGTTGCTACTCTTGAAGATCATGTCAGCAAAGGTTAAAAACTCATTGCAGATTCTTCTTTGCTGATACCAGCTGCCCACAATCTGTGGGTGATGGCCTGCTAGCCATGTGGGCGAACTGATGGGGATGAGGGAAAGGCCTGAAGTCCTCTCATGTGAGTGATGGATGTGTGTCAGTGCCCTTCCTGATGATGCCTGAGGATGCAGAACTCACCTGTCTGCCATCCCTGGTGGTGCAGCCAGAGGACTGTCACTGCCTGCTGTCCTTCTCCTCCTCCTTCTCCCAAACTCCTGAGTCATTCAGAACAAGTGGCAATGGAGGCTGTCAGGTTATGTGATAAAGCTGGTGGCTGTGGGCTTGTGGCTTCCCGTAGCTGGAGCTGAGGCCCTAAGTCTTCTCTTTGGCACAGCAAGGAGCTCCTGTATTGCTCACCATGGGATTTGTTAAAACTGTTTCCCTCCCCAGCTCTACAGGGGAGATGGAGTTACTAAAATCACTAGAATCACTAAAATCAATAAAATCAAAGCAGTTTCCTGAAGGAGGTGAGGATTTAGTTTCTTTCTGGATATTCCTAGCAGCATTATCCAACAGGCACTGGGACATGTGATGGAAGCTGAGTAGAATGTTGTTCAGGCCTCCACAGACTCTTCTAGGCTTAGCCTGGGTGGGACGGTGAGGCTCAGGCTCTGCTTATAATTTTTTGAGGAAGAATGAGGAAAGACAGTGGTGAGGGACAAAGTGAGGAAAAACCTTAAGCTGTGGCATGCCATGGGATGGACAGCTTGCAGGAGATTGTTGACTGTTGAAAAGCCTTGCTGGCTGTGTTTGCTTTAGATACCACAAGTCACTGGGTCCTGGTGGGGACTGTGAGTCATGTTCCTTCTAGCAGTGGAAAACATGGATTCATCACTGTGGTGCTGTGCTCCTGGCAAGGCAGACAGCCCCTTGGGAAAATGGGAAGGTGGCACAAGGCAGGAGGCATGGAGGCCTTCCCCTCCAAATGGCATAGGAAAGTGTTTCTGAAATGCTTTTTTCCCTTTGGGCATCCATCCTTAGTTCTGGGGAGAGCTTTGCTCTGGCCTTGAAAATGGGTTGTACTGGAGTTCTTGTGTGCTTGTGTTGCTGTGGATACAGGGCTCTATTTTTGTGCCTCTTGCATAAGTTTTACCCTTATCTTGCAGTGCCTTAAATGCATTTTTAGGATTTGGGGTCCCAAATAGCTGAAAGCATTGAAGTTGCATATTCTGTGCTCTCTGTGGGAATTTTAAGGAGGCTGGTTGTGACCAAGTTCCCTCTGCTGTCTCTTCCTTTGGCAGAACTAAACCAAGTGATGGTTTTGTCCAGTTTACATCGCTCCAAGGAGTGATGCCTTTATCTCGACTCAAAAGATGCTGAAGCTCCCTTTCTTTGGCTGACATGGAGAAGCCCTCAGTAGAAGAGAAGAATAATACCAGCAGTTGGTGGGCCAGCACGAGGTCGGTGCGGCCCTACACTGCCAAAATACCACTGGTAATTCTGGCCCTAAGTGCACAGAGCATGCAAATCACCAATGACTCTTGGTTTTTCTTGTACCAGTCTGGATTCAACCCTTGGTTTTATTCCTGATGGAAGGGAAGCACAGACCTGCCATGGCTCCAGGTGTAGGTACAGGCTGTCACTGGCCTTGCCTAGCAGGGGAAAAAGGACCTCTGTGTCAGATGGTGGTGAGCTGTTAACTCCTTCCTTTACACCAGGGACAAGAAATTCTTTCCCTGCTGAGGGACTGGTAAGTCCTTTGCTCTGCCACACATTAACGT
The DNA here is from genome assembly GCA_013399455.1 of Anthoscopus minutus. NCBI lineage: Eukaryota > Metazoa > Chordata > Aves > Passeriformes > Paridae > Anthoscopus > Anthoscopus minutus. The sequence goes on from VWYI01018034.1 coordinate 10,494, forward strand.
CAGCCTTGATATTACCTAGAAAATGGTGGAATAATAATAGTAGTAGTAGTAGTAATAATNGGTTACAGGCCATCTGAAATGAGGTTGTGGCTGTAGCTGTCCCCATGGGCCACCTGCTTCTGCCTCCTGTGGGGAGAGTGTGCGGCTGGTAAAGAGGCTGTGTGTGGTAAGAGAATAGGTATTTAAGGAAATGGGGTTTAAATGAGAATTTAATTACTCATTTTTGGCCTCGTATCTGAGCAAGAATAACATGAAAACCTGAAATTAAGCACTTCTTGCATTCCAATACAGGGAAGAATGCCTCCAGTATTTGAAAATAATTTGCAGATAAATAGAATTAATGCTTAACATATGAAAGAGACAGCTAATGTTTTGACAGACAAGCCTTCTCCTCAGAGCCAAGAACATGCATTACCTAAAGGAGGAAAATCCTCATTTGTACTGCAGGTTGCCAGGAGTCATAATTAAAGAACAAAATTAGTCAAGGAGAGGATGGAATGAAGAGTAAAAAGATTGTTGTTTCTTAGATAACTGTGCAGGTGTTGCTGAAGGAGCACACACACATTTCTGTGTGGGTCTTTTTTTCCTTGATCTGTCCCTATGTCCATCAGAACATTCACTGCAGGTTTCCTTGTATTGAAGATAAAAATAGAAATGTCCTGCTGAGCAAGTTTTTCTGCCATGGGTGGAGATAAACCTGCTTTGTCTCTGTTGTGGAGTCTCTGATGTCTAATTAGGGGCGAGGTGGGTTTTTTTGCTGTTTTAGTGAGTCCATCCTTAGTGCTTCTTTCCTTTGTCATCCATTGGAACAAAGTGTGAAGGTTCCTACAACCTCAGATACAACTTCCCCGCTGGCACATTTGATGGAATTTTCCTGGGCTGCTGAAAACCTCCTGGAGGGGTGAAGGGGAAGGGCAAATAATCAGTAGTATGGACCCACCCACAGGCTGTGGTGGCTTTGCTCATTTCTGCAGGAAACCAGCCTGAAATTTTGCAGACGATTGGACCTGTTCGTAGGAGATTTGTTAGTCTGATATTAACACTGGCTTTGGTTACCCAGATGTTCCCAAAAGGCAGGGAAGGGTAGATAACAGCAGTGCCATGGCCAGAAAAATGGTTAACTGGAAAGGAAAACCTGAGGCATTTTTTTTGTCAGAGAAAAACAGTGTCTTGCTTAGATATATAAAACACACAGCCTTCTCTACCTTGTGCCCCTTTCATAGCTGTAAATCTTTTCTTCCCAAAAAGAATCCAGATGCTCACTTACTTTAATTTGAGTCAAGATAAAGTGGCCACATTTTCCCTGCCTGGAACATCTGCAGAAATGCCACTGAGGAATTTTGGCTTGTTGTTTTAGTGAGAGAATTACAGAAGTCCTCCCATTTTCTCCTCTTTCGAGGTTAGACCAAGAACACATTCAGCAGTCATAAACTGTGGTGTATTAATAGATTTTCTCTAACAAATGTCCACTGCTCCTAGAAGGAGATTTATACTATGTAATCCACCATTTCAAAGGCTAAGGTCACCACTGAACATGTCAGCCCACCGGGATATCATAACACATAAAGTGCATAATCAATAGCACATGTTTCCCCCCTCTTTCTTTACCAATTAATGGATTTTTGAAGTAGAGAGCTTGGCTGATATTTTTGCAAACATGCTGGATAGGGAAACCCTTTAGAACGGGCATTCAGAAGGTAAAAAGCTGATGTTTAAGGTATTCACATCAATTCTTTCTTCAGCAAATGCACAGGAGCACCAGCTGTACTTCCAGTTCTGCTTCCTGCCTCCTGACGGTTTTATTAATTCTTCACAGAAATTAATGTAGATACTACCAGAATATATTCAGTTTTTAAAATTTCATCTCAGATTTGTAACGTGTTTTCATGCCAAAAGAGTTCTCAAAACCATCTCATTATCCTTTACCTCTTCAGTTCTTGCAGATTCTGATTAGAACATTCTTCTAATTTTGAATGGGATTAGGATGAGATAATGAGTGATTTGTATCAATTGACAGCAAATTTCCTGCTCTTACCATGATGTTTTTGTATAAATGAGGTATTTCTTTTTCAAGGTAATGGGAGTTTTTCCCTTGCTCAGCTCTTTGCACTAGTTTTTCATCCTGTTGATTTACTTATTGAAGTAGAAGTATTTGGGACTGAATTGCGAAACTCAGTGTCACTTGTAAGGATAGTCCCATAAAAATACTTACCGGTGTAGCTTGGCCTAATTTATTTAATTTTTTTTTATTTTTTGCAAAAAACATCTAGAGCAGTGCAAGTAATGTTTCATGATAGAGATGCCTGATTATGTCATGTGAAAACACATTTTTAAATATGCATAGGGAAAAGAGATCATATTCCTGCTGGTTTTCTTAACTGTTCCACTATTGCCACATTCACTTTCTGCTTAGGATTTTGTGGGTATAGAGTTAGTGTTCTTAAACAGAAAAAAAATGAAAGAGAAAGCAAACTCCCCAAAGCAAACTGTCTCTGCGTTTGTTTTGTGTGGAAGATCTTCCTGAGTCCAGGCTCAGCAAGTTTCCCAGAACATCTTTCCTAAGGCACCCAGAGGCATCACAGGCATATTTCTCTTGGCTAGCCTCTCTCTGGAGAGATCCCTTGGAGGAAGCCCATGCTCTGGTAGGGTTTGCTCTCAGTGGAGATGAGACTCAAGGAACCAGTTCCTATCCAGAGGGACAGTCCTGGTCCTTTTGTTTTCTTGTGGCAATGGTTAACCACTCTTAATGGAAGATCTGCTTGCAGTGCTTGACAAATGCAGAGGCTGAGCATGTCAGTGGGAATTGCTTCTCTTCTGGGCAATGACTGGTTGGGAGTAACTCACCTTTTATGAGCCATAAGCTTTTGGAGAGCCCAGAACTTGGGAAGACAGGCCCCTCATATTTCATCCATCACTTCCCTGCATCCCCTTACTCAAATGAGACATCTTCCTTCTTTCTACGATGATTCAGGCTCATGGACAAAGCACACAGGTGGAGTTTTCAATCCCTAAAAAATCTCCCCATAGCCTGTACAGACTGAGGTTTATGGAAAACTTACATGGCTGATTTGGGGAAAATCACACAGGGGTGGCAGGAGATCTGGTATTGGTGGCACAAATACAATATTCCTTTTCCAGCATCTGGAGCCATCACAGAATCCACCAAACAGGTCTTTTCATACATATAGTCTGTAACAGGGTCAAAATGGCTTTTTCCCTAGCCTTGTACTGAGAAGCAACGGAACCATTTTGCTGAAGCTTTCCCAAAAACTACTTAGCCTGAGGCAGGCAGCAAGCATGGAAAAAATCCAGCCCAAAAAGCTGAAATCTGGCAAAGTTGAACACCAACTGAAACACATTCTTTTCATGGAAAACTGTTGGATGACCTCTGATATGCAGAGTTCCCTGCTCTACCTGCATGAGAGACACAGGCAAAGTGTGCTGCACACTCTCTGTGTTCCTCATTTTGGGTCTGTGTGCTCTGGATTGCAAGTTTTTTTGTGTAAAAATGTACACCCTTCTCTATATACCCAGAGCTTCATAGCTCTCTGCTGCACAGGATTCCTGGCTCCACATCAGTTGCATCACTCCCCTGATGTCATCCTGGCATATACCACCTCTTGCATTCTTCTCTGCCCGGAATAACAGTATAGGCCACGCTGGATTTTATCTTTTTTCTTTTTATTTTCTTTTTCTGTTTTTTTTTTTTTAATATATTTTCTTTCCTGTTTGGTCACTGCCACTGCAGAAAAGCATTTGTCTCTGTTTTTCATTTTGTTTTGCTACAGAAGTTAAAAAGAAAATCTTTTAGAGGACTTTCTCTCAGCACAAGTGAGGAAGCAGCTGCTTACCATGAAAAAAAGCCCATAAGTTTGTCCTTCCTGAGCTAGGAAATTACTGCTGCTGCTGCCACTACTGTTGCTCTAGACATTTCTTGTGGCCTGGGAGATGACACTGTGGCACACAAAGCTGGAGGACAACACTGGGGTGGGGATGGAGACCAGGCAAAGTCATGTGGCTCTGACTCACTGGAAGTTATTTTTCAAAACCTTTACTGAGACCTTATGGCCAACAGTCTGTGCCAAGCCCTGTAAGAAATCTACTCTGTGTTATACTTTCCTTGAAAGAAGAGTGGAAGGAGCAAATGCTGTGGGAATGTTGGTCAGCAAAGCCTGTGAAACTGGTAACAAGGATGGGAAAAAGAAATTTTGCTGTTTCTGCAAGTTTGAGAGAGCAAAGTCACTGCAGCCCACTATCAGTGCTGGCACTCAGCTAAAATCTGTCTGTGTAGAAGATGGGAAGAGGAGCTGGGATCAGGAGGTGCAGGCCTGCACTTGGTGTGTGTGGCCTAATGTCACAGAATCATAGACTCTGCTGAGCTGTGAGGGTCCCACAAGGATCATTGAGTCCAGCTCCCAGCCCTGCACAGACACCCCAACAATCCCACACTGTGCATCCTTGTGTTGTCCAAATGCTCCCGGAGCTCTGGCAGCCTCAGGGCCGTGACCATTCCTGGGGAGCCTGTTCAGTGCCTGACACCCTCAGGGGGAAGACATCCACATTTCCCTGATATCCAGTCTGACCCTCCCCTGACCCAGCTCCAGCCATTCCCTCGGGCCTGTCCCTGGTGCCAGAGGGCAGAGCTCAGGGCCTGCCCCTCCTCTTCCCCTCAGGAGAAGCTGTGACTGCGCTGTCTCCCCTCAGTCTCCTCCAGCTGAACAGACCAAGTGTCCCCAGCTGCTCCTCACACGCTTCCCCTCAAGGCCCTTCACCATCCTTGTGCCCTCCTTTGGACACTGCCTAATGGCTTTATGTCTTGCTTACATTATGGCACCCAAAATTTCACCCAATATTCGAGGTGAGGCTGCCCCAGTGCAGAGCAGTGTGGGACAATCCCTCCCTGGCCCGGCTGGGCCTGGTGTCCCCAGGACAGGGATGTCCCTCCTGGCTCCAGGGCACTGCTGCCTCATGTCCAGCTGGTCCCTTTCCCTGGCACTGCTCTCCAGCCTCTCATTCCCAGTCTGTCCATGGCTGTCCCATCCCAGGTGCCGAATCTGGCACTGCCCTTGTTGAGCTTCACATGGTCGGTGACTGCCCAGCCCCGTTATTTGTAGAGGTCTCTCTGCAGGGCCTCCCTGCCTTCAAGGGAGTTGACAGCTTCTCTCAGCTCTATATCATCTGCGACTTGCTCAGTATCCCTTCCAATCCTGCATCCAAGTAATTTATAAGGATGTTGAACATGGGTCTCCAAGTGTATGTGGAACTGTGAAACCCGTGTCAAGGGCTGTGTGGGCATTTGTTGCCATGTGTGATGTTATTTGAGTGGCCTACACTCAGTGGTGCTCTGTGGCCCTGTGTAGGATGAGGAAGGCAGGTGTCTGCCACAGGAGTGTAGGACCTGCCCTCAGGGCCAAAGGCCTGTTGCCTGTAGGTTGTTTTTGAGGCCACAGAAGTGTGTTGCAGGACAAGGATTTGAAGACCAGTCTCACTTGCCCTAGGGTGGTGTTTTACCTATCGCCCCTTTGTTCTTTCATACGTGCAAGAAGCTGGGCATGTAAGCACAGGTCTCAGACATGGTCTGGTGTGATCTGGTTTAGTAACTCCACCACGGCCACATGTGCAAGCAGAGGAGCAAAGACAACCTTTATCTCACTTTTCTTCTGCTCTGCCCTTGAGACCTGACTCTTCTCAGCAGATGCTCCCTGCCAGGCTTTGCAGAGGCAGTAGGTGTGTTTCACCTTCAGATCCAGTGACTCGCCTGGTGGGAAAAACACCCACCATTTTCCTCAGAAAATAAGGGAAGGGAGAGTACTAGAGAGAGACTGCCACAAAAGCATTACTGATGGGCTTGGGATTGCTGTCACTAGAGTAGCACCCAGTGGTGAAGACCACTTGGGCAGTGATGGAGATCAGTCAGGTTAGTAGGAGAATTTTGTTTCCTATATTGCTGAAAGCCCAGTATTTTTTGAGTATTAATTTCCTTTCTTGCTTTGGTGAGGGCAAGAGGGTGAAGTGTTATATATGGAAAAGGAGCATAATGAGGTTACTTTTTCGCCCAGGAGGTCACAGTGACAAATCCTTGAAGGACATGGAAGTTAATTGCATGCCAAGAGAACCCAGGAGAACGGAAAAACCTAACCTATATTTTTTTTCTGGAGAATGGGGAGAATGCAGGATGAAAGGCTTTAACATAGGAAGTAACAAATTAGCAAGACCAGAAGATATTCTGTAGGGAGGGAGGAAGCAGGGGGTGCCTGGTGCCTTTACAAGCTGCTCTGAACAAGGTGCTGAACTTCCCGGGAAGCTGTTTGGGGTTAGCCAGTTTTTGCAGCCATGCCTCTGGCTCAGGATTTTGCCTTTTCCCAGTGGGCAGTTCACGTTCTTCCTCATCGTCCGGCCAGTTTACATTGCTGGTTAATTGGGAGATGCAGTTCCCTCCTTAGCTTTCCCTCCAGATTGGAAGTTGGAAGCCGGAGCCCTTTCTTCCCGGGGCTGGGATCCTGGAACCGTGGCTCAGGCTGAGTTCCTACAACCCTGCATGGAGGAGTGGTCGGGGGCAAATGAGGAAGCGGCGGGTTGAGCAAAACCCTTGTGCTGTAGAAATCTTTCTTCCAGAAAAGTGGGAAGGGGGTGGGGCTGCCCTTTCTGCAGTAGCAGCGTGTTTTCATTGTGATGCAAATCTCTTCATGTAATTTGGGTCACGTTCAGGTTCACCCAGTTCTTGTGGCTGGAAATGAAACCAGCACGTCTTCACTTTTGCGCACAGCTCTCAGTGCTCTCTTTCACTCTCACGATCTCAGGGCTTGTTTTGCGACAAGGCTCCTGTATCCTTGGAGAGGTGCCGTTCCATGGAGCACATCAGGGACCTCAGGGAGCCGGGATGTCACCACGCCCCTCTCCCCCTCGCCGGTGGCTCTTTGGTGGGATGTATCAGGCACACATGAGCGTGCTCTGATGCTGTGAGGTTTGGGAGAGCGGTTTCATTCAATCAGAGTTGCTCACACAAACCCTGCAGGGCTGACTCCCCGAGACCGCCTGCAAACACAGAAAGCAGCCCCGCAGCACTCGATTACAATCGCCCAGACACTGCCCTGCACCCCAGTCCGGATGGCTCTGGAAACACTGCCTTTGCTTCTGGGAAAGTCTATGTACAGATTTAAACAGGATATTTACAACCTTCTTGCACAAAACTTGACTTCTTCTCACCTCCTGCTTGGAGTGAGCCTGTAAATGTTTAAGTCACCTCACTGTTATCCTGTGTAGGGTCTTTGTTCCTCTCCTCCCCTGCTTATGTTGACCTTCTCTTGCTGCACAGTCGGCAATTTAAATTCTGGGGCACAGGGCAAAGGCTGGGCTTGGCCACCTCTTCCCTGCCCCCCTTGGAAGGACTGACTTTTGGTGCTGCCTGATGTGGATTAGTGGGGCTCCCCTTCTAGTTCTGGGACCTGGGCAGTCACCTCAGTTGCTCTCTCCTAAACCCAATTCTGTTCTGCTTTGTCTGGAATATAATGCTCCCTGGAATTCATTTTAAATGCAGAGCAGGGTCAGGGGAGGCCTCAGGACAGCTCGGGTGCTGTTAGGACTCAGGCTGTGCTAAAGGCACTTCAGGCCCATTTTGTACAATTGGCTGCTAAGCCATAGTGGTTTCCTGAGCCGGCTGTTGGAAAATCACCTCCAGCAAGCTCAGCTCCCTGCAGCTGCTGCTGTCTCTCCTGGTACCCGGGCTCACAGGGTGGGCTTTGTGCATGGCTCCTTCTCCCACCCACACCAGCTCATACCTAAAAATCTCTGGTGCCCATCAGTGGAGGGTCCAGCCCTTGGTACTTCTCCATCCTAATCCCACTCCTTGTGCTTTCTGTGCCTGGCTCTGACCCAGCTGACAGGAACCTGCTGGTGTTCAACACCCATTAAGTCATTTTGGTACAAAATGAAAAGTGAGGACTGAGCACGATGGAAAGGGCATAGATCTCAAAGTCTTGTGTTTCAAAATCACTTCTTGCTTTGAAGGATCTGATCTCACTTTAGTCTCACACTCCTGTAAGGCAATCTGGTCTCCTTGTACTTCACTGCAGCTGCTTCTGGTGAGGAGTATGGCAGCTGCTCCACACTGCATAAGAGAACACTTTGGCAAAAGAGACCTCATGATTGTGCTTGGCTGCATCTGCAGAGGAAAATTAGGGAGAGGGAATGTAATTATTGGAGTTTGGCCAGGACATTGGGATAAAACACCTGCACTTGTGCCGTGACATGATCATTTGCAGTAAAGGAAAGCATACACAGTCAGTGTTAGGTCACTCTCCTGGATGCACAGTGTCATGAGGAATGTTCTGCCCTCTCCATCCGTGGGGAGCGGGGTTTGAATTCTTTGTACATGACAATTGTGTGAGCCAACCATTTCCCTTAACTCACAGAAAGAGGCAGTGGTCCTCTAATTTTGTAGGGGCCATGGGGAAGCTATTGGTATGTTCTTCTGAAATAACTCTGGTTTCCTGGGCTTTGGTTTCACATGTAATTAGAGAAACAAAGGCAAAACCAGAATCTTGGATCTATACAGCCTGAAACAGCAGGGATGGAGGAATAAGGGTTTCTTCATTAAGATTGTGTCTCTTCAACCCTACCCCAGCTGACACCCTAAGAGGTGAGGGGCTGAGTTTGGGTCTTGAGGTGGTAGTGCTCAAGATGCTGAAATTCTAGTGGATTTGGTGTGGGACAAGCCGGTGCCCTGGTCAACCTGAAACTGAAGTTATGAGAACAGCTTCTTTGTTTTCTCTGTTGATTTGTATCATTCCTAACATATAAGGAGTCCCAAACCCAACTGAGGAGAGAATTTTGCTTTGGTGACTATCTTTGACCCTTCACAGTTATTTTAAGATCCCTTGGAGATGAAGATTGTAAGATCATCACAGAGGAAAAAAAAAATTGTGTTTTGGCAGTGGCTAACCTGAGAAGATGGTGAAATCGATAACCTAACTCATTCATGTGACTCATATCAAAATACAAGTGATAAATGAATGTAGCTGATTTTGATCCCAAATTTAGCATCACTTTGATCAGCTTCAGGATTAGCTGTGCCTGACAGCATTAATACTTGGAGCTGGACTCCTTCTCAAGGTGAACAATAGCATGAAATGATCTCTTATTAAGTAAAAAAAATACAAACCAAAACTACTTCAGGCTAAGAAAACAATCTGCTTGTTTGAGATGAAGCATGGAACTGCTGTGAGAAGAGGTCGCTGACTTTTTCTGATGCAGGAGGAAGTGCTGTGTTGCTCAGAGAGCATGAGGAGCCTACAGACAGTAGCACTAGCTCTTGGAAAGTTTTTTTTCCTAACAAGTTCAGGAAAATGTAGGGGAATTTCCAAAGAGGAGAGTTGTGGCTGTAAAGAATGAGGGCTGCTCCAAACAGTCTTCAAACATAGTGATCCCCAAGAGAAATTGTGCTGTTTTCTCCCAGCTGTTAGTGAGATAACTATTAACCCCAACAAGAAGGTTAAGAGGAAGTTCTTATGATGAAATGTTTATAAACAGGAAAAGCCCATGGAGTGTTTTCCTAGTACCTAAAGAAAAGCCTAATTCTGCTGGGAGGAGGTGAAAGGCATTCCTTAAACCAGGGAATGAACTTTCCATTCTTCCAGATCTTGAGACCTTCAAGGGGGGCATCAGGCAACCCATCAGCCAGGGAATTGGGCTGCAGGATCCATCATGTGTGGACACATGGCCCTGCTGCTCCATGCTGCCAGCTCACAACTGGTTGATTTTGTCTTTGTTCCCTCTTGGGGGAACCATGTGTGGTGCCCAGAACATCCTGGAGAGGCAAGAAGCAAGTATGGTTCTTCCACCTTTGCCTTGAAATGTTGAGCAATAACAGCTTGGACCTTCAGCATTTCTTGGAAGCTGCTTTCAGTTTCCAGGACTGCTGGTTCTGGCTGATCTGCCACATATCTCCGAGGCACACATCTCCTGTGCTGTGTGTAAATCTGCAGCAACACATCCTAGATTCCTGTAAGCTCAGACATCCCCCTGCCCCCATTCGATTGATAGAAACCCTGAGTTCCTTTTTTAGCTTCCTTTGTTGACCACAACTCACGTCAGCAGTGAAGTCCCGCCTGCCATGCTGCCTGCCAGCGTGTGTGCATATGGTCTGCAGAACATGAATGCACCAAACCACTTCACAGCATTGTTGTTTTCTTTTGCCTGTTTTTTTCATTCTCTCGGTGGAAACTATTAAGGACCGAAAGCCTTTGCTAATAAAATTCACACAGCTGCTGTCGCTGCAGATGAAATCCTGACACCACAATAGGGATTTCAGGGTATGGCTGCCCCCCTTGCAGAGTGCACTGAAAGAGGACAATGCATTTCCAGAGCGTGGAAAGCCCTAGCAAAGACAGGTCACTGTGTGTCTGGCCACCAGACCTGTGAGGTTGCTCTCTGCAATCAGTGCAGGTTTGCCCCTCATCACTGCCCTTTCCCCAGGCACTGCTTGGTTTGATGGTCAGATGCCAATTCTGTCCTGAAGGTGCAGGATAATAGGGGGCTCACATTTGGCCTGTCAACAGCTGGCCATTTGTCTTCTCAGCTTCCAGTTGTCTGATAATGAGATATTGTAATGAGAGTGCTGACTCCCACTCTACAGTGTGGTTCTGCTGAAGGCCAAAGGTAGGGGGAAAAATGATCTCTGTTACTGCTTTTCCCCTTCTCCTAAACAGAGTTGAAAGTGCTGTTTAAAGGACTCCAGCTATGAATTCACAGGTCTGAGAGAGGCTCCATTTCAGGAGGAATGGCCTGCTAAGAAATGACATTTTGTGTTGGATCCAGCCATGCCAGGCTGGGTGGCCTTTGTAGGGTGGCAGACATCTCACACTGGGCAGGAGTGTTTAAAGGGCAGAAGAATGTTCAATTTCCATTGAAGCCTCTGTTTCTGAATTTCCCTCACTTTTTCAGTACAAGCCAACGCTTATCTATAGGTTTGTGAAGGACAAGCCACATCTGAACCAGTGCCTCTTGGTGCAAATATAGCCTAAATAGCCACAACAGAAAACTGCTCTTATTCTGTCAGACTGCTCAAGCCATCAACATACAGACAAGATTTCCAAGCCACAGGGCTTTCAGTTCTTGTGTGTGATAATTTGCAATTGCAATAGGGTCTGCTAGAGTTGGCTACTTGTAGTGAAAGAGTTGGGAGTGAAGGAAGGTCTTGATGGGAAAGAGAGCACTGCTGCCCTGTTTAAGGGCCAACAGAGCTTTTACAGAGCCTTCCTGAACTTTGCTTCACTGTGCCTCTTGCCTCAAGTATGAGACGTATAGCTGAGCCATGAGGCAGGGCTGGATCCATCACTTTAGGGGAAGGAAGAATATTTTAAACAGTCCTGGCTGTTTGTGTTGTTAAAAAATAAATAACTCTAGGAAAAAACAAATGCCCTCCTCCTTCTCAGTAGTGTTTCCTAATTACTTCAAAATCCTGTCCCAGAGCATTTTGCTGTGTTTGTTAGAAACCACATGTTTATGAAGACACTCCTGTGAAGGTTTAAGCTCCTGCTCCTGTGGCCCAGGAATGGGATGTGCCAGCTGGGTTCTGTGTGGCTTCGTCCTGCAGCTCTTGTTCACACAAAGGTCTCAGTCTTGCACCTATGTGGGGACACAAGTGCAAACCCTTATCCCATTCAAGCACGATGTGAACAGGGCCTTGTTCAGTGCTCAGCCTTTCACTGGATTTATGGGTGAAGGGGTAAAGGGAAAAGAGGACTAAGGAAAAACAAGTATTCATTGACTTCAGAGGGAACAGGCTTTCTGGCTTGACTGGAGACTACTTATGAAGGTCATTGCATGAGTGTGAACTGGTCCTGTCAGTTCTTGTTGCCACCTTCCATCCATAGTAAAAAACCTCACCATGCAAGCAGCTGTTAGTTGCTTACTTACAAATAAGTTATATATGTTGGCCTGATTCAGTAAAACTGACTATTCAAAATTACAGCTCTTCAAAGCTGTTGCCTTCAAGCTTTGCTCCCATCCATTGCTGCTTTTTCCCTGGAGAAATGGTTCATGTTTTCTTGTCTTGGTCACTCTGCTCCATCACCCTCTTTCCACCACAGCCTGGATGCAGGAGTTTTCCTCCAGCCCCAGCTGGACCCAGAGCAGGTTATAGCCCATCTTGCTCATGCCCAAGCTCTGACAGCCCCAGACATTTTGATTCCCAGGGGCCAGGTTCTATTTTCCTTAGAGCAGAGGGCCACTCAGCTCAAAACATCCGAGGTTTTGAGCCACCCCTCCAGGCCTCATTCTTCTGTTGAAGAAGAGGACAGAAGTTTATTGCTCTTTTGAGCCTTTTAGACATGAGCTTCAGGCTGCTGACAAAGTGCTGTTTGGCTTTGTGCTGATCTGGCAGAGAGCGAGTTCCAAATCTCTTATTTACAGCTGCACTCCATTAGTTAGCAGCAAAAATATATAATATAATATAGCTTGTACTCAGATGAGTCCTGGCTAAAGCCAAGCTGAGATACAGTAAGGTAAAAAACCCCTCAAGACTCTGAGCCACACTTAAGGTAAATCCCACAGAATACAGAAAATTACCTCAACCCTGGGAAAAGCAGAAATTTTAAAGTGTTATCCATGCAGAAAGCAGTGAAAGTAACAAATCAGAGCCAAGGCTAGACTAATACTCATAATGTGCACATAATGAAGCCTCTAGATATTGAACAGGCTGGAGCTTGAATCTTTCCCACTGTGGCAACTCCTGCATAAAATATATAGTTGTGATGATGAAGTCAGAGGATGTTTGCTTTTTAAAATACTACTTTCAGATGAGAGGTACAACTTTTCCCATGTTTAAAAATAAGTGTATGTGGTATACCACCTTTGGTTTTACTGTTCTTCTATCTCTTCTGCTGGGTATTTGCTAGGAGGGCATAGAGAATGCAGAATGACCCAGATGCCTGTGCATTTTAACCTCACACCTTGTGTTTTGCTTGGAGACTGACAGTAGGTCTTTGCTGGTAACATCCCAGACTTGTCCTATGGCTAGAGATGTGCAATACCCACAGCCCAGGGCTGGGAAGATTCCTACCTGTTTCTACTAAATCAGCTTTCTCCCATCTTGCTTGCTTGGCTTTCAGGACATGTCAGACCTTGTTTTTGCCAACATGAAGTGTCCTCTTGTGCTTTATCCCAGAGCCTCCCTGGGAGGGTGTTCAGGGAAGCTGTCAGAGGAGCCTCTTTCTGCCTCCAGGGACTTTAGCCTGTCTCTCCCTGGTGGATGTGGTGACACCTGGGCTTTTGGAGGCTCAAGCCTGGCTTTTCTCAGCCCTAGAAATCAAAGCAGTTTTGCATCAGCCTTAGCCAGTTTCAAGAATGGAAACTGGACACCAGTTGTCTCAGTCCTAGATGAGTGCCCAACCTACTCGACTGCTGTTGGCACTGTCTTTTAAAAAAATATTTTGTTTTATTCAAGCATTTTCCAAAGCACAAGCAAAGCAACTTTTAAATTTCTTTTTAATTCTCTTGTGTGCATGAGTGAGTAATGCTGAAAGAGGAGGTCAGGGCTAGTGCTGTGTCAGGTACTTGACCTCAGCATGAGTATTGCTTGTAGATGCTCCTTGTTGCTCTCAACAAGACATATCTTCCCTTGCTAGTGAGCCAGCAAAAATATTTTAAAATATTTTGCTGGCTATATTTTTCCTGTACCTGTTAAATGGAAGGATTACCTTTTCATTAAAAATAACATTCTGTGTGTCTTGAGGGATGTCTTTTCCAGTGCAGAAGGCAGCAGGGGTGCCAGACCAGAATGAGACCACACACTTATATCTGCCTTATTCCGACCTCAACCTGCTTTGTTAGATGAGTAAACATCAGCCTCAGGGGGACTCCAGTGCACCAACTTACCCATTTTTAAGTTTTGGGGAAAAAAAAAGAGTTTCTCTGTGAGATGTCTGATGAAAATGGCTATGTCAAGGTGAGCAGAAATGCTCATCAAGATGCATCCTCTGTCCCATTTTGAGGTTTAGCAGTTGCTGTGATTGGGGCAGAGCTTCCTCCCCTGCTCTGGAGAAGTACAGCTATGAACACTGCCATAAACAAGGCAAAGGGTCATGTAATTCCCTTAATTCCCTTCCCTCCAAGTGAGGCCCAAGGGAGCAGGTGTGCTGGGAGTGTGAGGAAGTCTGTGAGGGGGAAAAAAAGTCCCTCAACTAATCACAGAGGAAAAATACATGGAAAAATTAGAAAGTGAACAGGAGATTCATTAAATAAACAGACAGTAAGAAAAACAGAAAATCCCAAAGCAGTTAGTGTATTTATATCTCCTTCTTTATGACAGTGATGTTGTACCTCTCCGTTTCCTCTCCACTGCAGTGTAGCTCTTCTCTGAGAACTTCAGTGACAGGTTTTGCATTTGGAACCAAAATACAGTCATCAACAAGAAAGCTCAGAAATAACCTCTGCAGACTATAAGATTTCAGAAGAAATGGAGAAAAGATGGTCATCAGACAGGGGAATCAGGCTGGGCTGGGCTGGGCCACCCATCTCCCAGTCCAGGGCTGTCTCCAGAGAGATGGATGAAAGAGGTGCAGACCTCATGTGCCCATCCCATGGAGTGACCACTCATCCTAAAAGGGCTGCTCCTTGCAAGGCTTGGTTTCCTCCACTGGAGAAACAGCTGGGCAAAGGCATTTCTGCCTTTTGTTAGCCTGGGACAGGGCTTGGCCCTGAAACTCTTGTCCTGTGAACAGGTGGTGATGTGGAGTTGGTTAGAAAGGGGAGGCTTTCAGGAAGATATTAAAAAAATTAATAAAAAATTGAGAAAACTGTGAGAAACTCTGGTAGGAAAGGTTGCAGGAAGAAGCAGAGGCTTCCCCTAGGGAAACTCGCTTTGGCCTTTGTAAGGCATGTGGGCATCTTTACCCTGCACAGCCCCTTGACTGACCACAAGACATTCCCTCTCCTGCAGTGCAGTGGCTCGGTCCTTCTCAAGGCCCTCCCCAACCTCCCCCTGCCCTTGTGCAGGGCACCACTGCTGCACAGAGAGTCTTCTGCATGGTTTTGGCCACTCTCCTTTCTGCAGTTTTCCCTTGAGCCTCTCCTTTGGATGACTGCTACCAGCACCACCTCTCCTCTCTCGTTGCAGGAGGGTCTGTAGCCGCAGCCAGGAGTGTCTGCAAACCAACAGCTCATTGTCCCTCTCCACTGCCCTGGGATTTGGAGGCTGAGCTGGGACACCACCCATCCAGGGGGTTTGCACAGGTCCACAGTGCTGGCATAAGCTCCATCAGCCACAGTGCTGTCTTCCCATCCCTAATGTCCTGAGGCGTGGAAATCTGAGTCCAAGCCATTGGTTATTGAAAACTGTCCCTGCTACAGCTGCTTCCCATCCCTGCTTCCCTCCCCTTCCCCAGTCTTTTATTTCTCCTTCCTGGCATGGGCTTAGGTGGGTGTGCATGACTTATGAGTTTTAATTTCCTGTGGGAAACATTTCTCATGGCCTGCAGGTAGGTACTTTTTTTCTGCCCTTCCCTGCCTCCCCTATTAAGCTTTTCCTTAGATTTAAAGCTTTTCTGTGTCCCTAAACTGCCCCTTTTAAGATCCCAAGCCCCTTTGGATCTCATTTACTCCAGGATGTTACTTGACTGGTTTCAGTGGTGTTAGTGCTCATTCACACATTGGATAAATGAGGGGAAAACCTTTTTCCTTGGTAAGTGTGAAACAGCCTGTCCATGTTGATATTTGCAGCTGAGAAACTTTCAGTGTCAGTGCATCCTTACACACAGCATTTAATGGTCTGTGAGGTATGGGAGACTCTAGACTTGGGGAGGAAGGTGAAATGAAAAGTTCTAAATTTCATGCTTACCAAAGGGGCAAGGGATGGACACATGGGTGTGTGCTCTGCACGTTTGTGTATCCCAGTGCCTAAAGGGTAGTATGGATATCCATACAGAGAGATACATCTTGAAATGCATACTCATAGCCTAGGCTTTGAAATGCATCTCTTCCCACCCAAATTTTTCCATCTGGGATCTCAGAAGATCCTCCTTTTTCATTTTACTCCCACCCACAGGTTCCCTTGGCCTTTATGATGTAGGGTTGTACTTCATAAAATTGTCCTTCCCCAGGACTCTTGTGGCCCACAGGGCATTTAACCATCACCTGCATAAAACCCATGGCCAACACATGTCCTGCTGCTTCCCAGCAGCCAGAGAGCCGAGCTCTGGGTTCTCTGGGCTCTCTGGGTTCTCTGGGGTCTTGGCTTTCCCACCAGAGCCTGAGACAGCCCCAGCTGTGCTGATTCCCTGAGCTCACCTCAGCATCGTGGGGAAAAGATGTGGCAGGTCCGTGCCACAGCCTGTGCTGCCTAGGAGTGGCATAGATGAAGTCACAGCCCAGGAAGGAGCTCTGGCAACCTGTGGGTTTGGGAGAGTCCAGTGGGGCAGCTGCAGAGGTGCGAAGGGCAACCTGGACTGATGTTTACTCTTTTTTTTTAAGGGCAGCCCTCATCCTGACATCCCATATATTTAGCTGGTCTTTTTTAAGAAAAATTTGGAAATACCTGACCCAGATTGAGTAAAAGGCTTGACTGGAGAAGCACAGAACTTAGTTCTTTGTATCGGGAAGAAATTTGGCGTTTTTGCTAAAAACTGAAGGTTTTTTCTCTCCAGTCCTTCCTCGCTCATTTATTATCTGCTTTTGGCTTGGCTACCTGCATAGCCCCACGTAGTATTGCACAGATGCTCTCCTTGCTCAGCAGCCCCATAAAATCCTGATTTTCAAATGAGCAGAGTGTCTGAGCAGGTTCCACTGGCTTCACCTTATTATCACAGGGCTCCTGCACCAACCTACCTGTCAGACCCACCAACATCAAAGGCCCTGTGCAGATTCACAGCAGATAAAAGCCTGGCCCAGCCCTTGTGGGATACTCCCATTCCCTGCCCACATAATGCTGGTTTCCCACCTGGCTGTGGGGTGGGAGGAAGGGTGGGACCATGGCTCATCAGGGTAGCCTCTGCCCGTGTTGCCTTTCTGCTGAAGGCAGCCACAGCCCCAAATCCTGCCTTTGCCCCGGGTCTGACAGTGCCCTCCCTGCCCATAAATCCCACAGACTGCAGACAGGCACAGCGGGGTCTTTTCCTGCATCCACATAGTGCAGTTTTCCAGGGACTATTTGGACAGTAGCACTTTGACTACAGATTTGTGAGAATCCAGCATGAAATGTCTGAAATCCTCTTTGTTTATGCCCATTTTTTTAACCTGGGGGTTGGAAAATCCCCAGTCTCTGTCTGCCTTGCATCCTCCCCATCTTCCAGGGTAAGGCAACTTGTTCTGGACTGCAGCTGACTTGGGCAAAGCTGAGAGCTTTGCTCTCCTTTCCTGGGCACAGAGCTTGCCTGGATGCAACCTCCTGATTTTATTGAAGCGAATTGGTTTTAAAATCCTGGATTGCACTGGGTTTCCTGTGAAATAAAATCCTGAAAGAAGGCTGCACCTTTTCAAAAAAAGGCCCTGCTGTCAGCAAAATGCAGCTTGGAATAGTGGGGCAGCATCTCTGTGTGGTGTAACAGGCTGCCTACAGGCTGGAAAGGGATGAGTTTGCACAGCTTAGCTTATATAAATTGAACAGCAAGTGCCAGCAAACTGCAGCCGTATGAGAAAGCTCAAAAGGTTTGAAGTGTTGCAGAACAAAGCTACTTTTATGATTTATACACTTGCCAGACAACCATCAAATTCTTTGCTGAAACTGGAGCTTCCCTGGTAGCACCATGAGGGCTGGCCAGCCTGTGAGGAATTCTTGGCATCGGAGCAGCTGTCCCAGAGTGGTACAAAGGGTTTTGCCAGTGTGAGATGGAGCTATCAATAGGATGTCTATCAGGGCAGGCAACAAATGGGCCACTGATCTTGGCTTCCTCTGCCTCTCCAGCCCCAGAGAGTGTGATAGACAGTGGTAACAACCCCCAGACAACTGTCACAACATTTCTATGCAAGGTGTGGTAGCCCCTGAGAAGTCCCCCTCTCGTGAGGAGCTCTGGGCAGAGCTGAAGGGCTGGAGCACAGGGAGAAGCCTGTGGGGGGCGATTCCCTTGTGCAGAGGCTTTGGTCTGCCCCTGGGGCCCAGTGTGCTCAGGGAGGGGGCAGGAGCTGTCCCTGTGGGGCAGGACACTCTTGGGCCTTCCTGTGGACTGTCTTCCGGTAGTCCCCAAGAAAATGGTCTGGAAGTGAGGCTTATATAGGATTTTATTTGCGAGGAGAGTCATGCCAGGCTTGCAGCTTTGCAGTGCTTCTGAGCTCCTGCATTCCTAGTGAGACAGATCTCAGCCATGACCTTTCTGAAGGACTGTTCTGTCCTGTGTAAAATAGAGGTGATAGCAATTACTTTATAGCCAGATGAAGCCTTTTTTATAGGGAGAACAGGAAGGGTGAGGACTCCTGAAATTTTGCGAGTGAACTGTGGTGACTGGACCCACCTGGGTGTGTGGCTTCATGAGAGGGACTTGTGCACTAGTGCCTCCCTGAAGAAGAGTAAGAAACACTGGTTAGAGCCTTCAGCCCAAGGTCTCTTTGCTAATGCTAAGCTTGTATGCATTGAGATGTTATTTATTTAGAGAACAGCTCTTATTGCTGCTGTTTTGCCAGAAAACATCCTCTGGTTTCCGCTGGCCTCTGCCCCTGCAGCATTAGAGATTATTTTCCACATTTGTTTGCTCTCATTAACGCTTCCAGCAGAAAGTCTGTGCACACTAAGCAAGGAGACAGGGCATGAAACCAATGGCAGACAGGCAGAAGGATGTGGCATGTGAAAGCCCTGCAGGAATGTCTTTGAATACCACCATCGGAAAGGGTTTGGAGGTTTTGCAGTGGTTGTAATGCTACACAGCCTTGGTGGGGCTGTGTCATTAGAACTGTGTCCCATTAGACTGCTTGCATGAAGAGATTTCACCTCAAGAGCTGTGTCTGCTCAAAAGATTTTACAGGGCTGACAGTATCCAGGGATCTTCTGTACCCAACAAACTGTCACTGGAGAGCACCAGACAAGTGCACAAAATAAATAGCTGATTTTACTTTGGGCATGGATCATGGTAAGCCTGGCCAATTCCTTCCTCTGGCTTCTCCTTGCAAAGTGTGTGTCATCTGGCATTTCTATACCAGCTGGAGTGACTCATTTGCAGGAGTGTAATGGTGGTGGTGCTCTGTAGCTAATAGGGGCAGGGAGAAACCCATGCCAGAACAGAAACATGTCAGGTTATTCTGGAACCAGGTGGAGTGGGGGACAGGTCCCATTTAAATAACAGATTTTGGCTCAGGCTCCCAGTACATCTATTTTTTTAGGGTGAGGCAAAGAGGGAGGCCAGTTAACACATGGTGAAAGAACTGGTCCTTCCTGTTGGGAGCTGTTGGTTTTGCCCTGCTTACCCTGTTTATTTGCAGACAGCTGACTTGTCTTCTTCTTGGCTTTCTCTTCACCCAGCTAATGCAGACTGGCCATCTCTTCCATTTAAACAGAATCCAGCAGTATTTTGATGCCAGGGAAAATACCAAAACGTTGCTCCAAAAGCCATAAAGGGTTCAATTATTTCCTGGAGATGATAGGAAGCCTATTGAGTTGCAAGTGATGGTTATCATCTCTCTGTTGTGGAAGAAAAGGGCTGAGAGTGAGTGGGATAGAAATCACTGTGCAGGCAGCTTTTGCCTATGAAAGTTACCCAGCTCAGTTGGTAAAATTAGGTTAAGCATGGAGTGCAGAAAGAGAAAAGGAGGACTGAAAAACTTGGCATGTTCTTATCATTATCTCTTCTGGTCTGCACTGGGTCTGGCCTCCAGGGATTGACGACTATATGGAGCATGCTCAGCTCTGATAGCAGGAGAGGCAGAGATGTTTCCAGGAGTCCTCTCTGCTGCTACTCCTGGAAACCAGCAGACCCCAGTAGGGCAGAATTGCAGGGATTAGAGGGAGCTCCTTGGCTGTCTGAATGTTTTATTGGATAGAGGAGAAATGCTGTTCTGGGAGAGCAAGAGAGGAAAGAACTAAGAAGTCATTTTTAGGCCACTATTTAGTAGTTCACTTGCCTGTTTTCTGTAAGAACTGTCATTTTCTGAAGATGGGAAGCAGGAGATATGTCAAGAGAGCATCAGGGAACTGGTTTACGTAGTTGTGCCTGGTAGTAAACAGGAGGCATGTGGGAGCATGTGTGCATAATGCCTGTTGTACAGGACTGTCTTTGTGTGGGATTTCAAAATAGTTCAGAGACTTAATTGTGGTAAAAAACAAGTAATATTCAGTGTGTGGTGTGAAGGAGCTGGGAGAAAGTGCAATCTGCTCTTTGAGACAGCCTCCCTAGCAAAGGCTGTTGCAGTTATTTCGCCAGTTAAAGCACCTGCATTTTGGCTATTCAGTGACAAGAAACTCAGGTTTTATATATGGGCTTTGTAGACTCAGCCAAAAAAAGGCATTTGTTAGGTAGCCCAGTAACGGAGTCTGGTACAAAGAGATCGTAGCTTCTACAAAGAAGCTCAGATAAGCAAAAGCTGATTCCAAAAGCATTGACTCAGATATAGTCCTTAATCCTGTTATGGCAGGCAGTGGCCTCTCCAGGTCTCTTTCAGTTTGCTGCTGTTTTGTATTTTAAACAGGCAGGATTTTCTGTTTGCTGCATGGGAAGATACTCTTTTTTTAAGGAAAGAGGAGGAAAACAGACTCATATGGAGTGTATGTGTAAGTACTCCTGTGTTGTAAGGACTGTTGTGGTCACAGCAGGGTTAAGGACAAAGAGGAAGGTTCCTTTGTGTGCCAATAGGTGGGGATTGGAGCTCAGTTTTCAAATTAAGAGTTACTAAGGAGAGGCAGCAATACCCTGATAACGAGTCCAATATGGTGGGAGAGTCCACAAACAAGAGCCTCTGGCTTGGCTCGGCCTCATGGGGTTGTTCCTGCGGAGCAATATGTGCAGGGATAGAAAACATGGCTTGCCTCTGCTCCTAGTGTGACACCAAGGGCAAGGCAACTGCCCAGAGCACTGTCCTGGCCAGAGGGGATGAGGCACTGATGCCAAAAGGGCTGTTTGCCACTTTCCTTCTACCCCTCTTAGCATGGCCCCAGTGGTGCAGGGGAGCCCTCAGCTTTACTGCTCCGAATGTGGCAGCATCAGGTAATCCTGAGGGATTCAGGAGCATGCCCAGGCTCACTGCTCCCACAGATGACTCCCACAGATGACTCTGCTGGTCATGTGGGTGCACATGCTTCTCTGTCTTGAAGTTTTACAACATAAGATCCTGAACTGCAGATCTAAGCACAAGTTCTTCTGTCCAGTCAGACCCAGTCCTGTGGGTGTTTTGGTGTGAGAGCCCCAAGACTGTCTGGAGCTGCAGTGTGGATTGCTTGTGACAGTTTAGGCTTGGGGTGTAGCTTTGAGCATTTTGTTTTTCACTAAAGCAGGGCATTTCTTGAATGTGGAGATGTCCATTCATTGTTTATCTTCCTACTTCAAGGCTTAATACAGCAAACACTGAAAATGTATCAGCTGGTCCTCCCGCTGCCTACCTCCCCACCCTCACTTCCTCCAGCTATTTGCTTTGAGTTATTTGCTCAGGATTTGTTTTCCCTCTGATTTTACAAGTTTGCCTTGCACAGCAAAAAACCTGCTATTTTGTTCTCTCTGGTATTTGGCAGGAAAACAAAAAGAACACAAAGAAGAGAAGGATAATAATTGTTTTTTTCCTGATGATTTAGCACACAAGAGTTCTTTTTAGTGCTACTGTTGCTGCTGTGTTAAGGCATCTTCTTTTCTTAGGCATGCCAAGAGCTACTGCGGAGAGAAGCAAACAGGGTGTCTCTTAACTGTGCTTTTCTGGGCTGGCAGTGGGCTCTGAGCTGAGACCTGCCCATCTGCCTGGTGCTTGCTTGCAAGGCTCCCTCACATGTTATTTTGATCCAGGTGATGGAATTGGACAGAGCAGCTTTTGTGCAGGGATTTGCAAAGCTCATCTCTGTGCTGTTCTACTTCAGTGGAAGTTGAAGCAGGTGTGCTGGAACCACCGTGCTCATTACTTTTTTTCCCCCCTCCCAGTTCATGTTCCCATGCATTATTTTGCTCCATGACACTCCTTACTTCAGGCTGAGGTAACCTTCATCTCCTCAGGACATGCGAAATATTTGGTAAAAGATCTTTGGCAACTTCTTCCAATTAAGTGGGGAAGGACTGGTTTGACAGCAGGGTTGGTTCAGGAGGTTCAGGAGTGTATCTGAGCAGCTTGATCCTTTAATTTGGGTTACATACTTCCTAGTTTCAGCCATGAGACTTGCCTCTTTTGTGTTATTTTTTGTTTTTAATTCCATCACCAGCTGAGAGCAGGCGATGCACAGGGAGCACAACAAGAAGGCAATGCAGGAAGGCCCGTGAGATCAATTCTCCTAAAGGACTCTTCTTAGGGCTAGAATGAAGAAGCCTGGGGGTACAGGCTGTTTTTCCACCTCTCTCTTATGTTATCAGACATTCCCTGGCCTCTCCTGCTTGTACAAGAAAAAGGAGTCCCTCACCTTCCTTTTACTGCCCAGCGGGTGAAAAAAACGATCACAGAATGAAAGGAGAAGCGGAAAGAGGAGAATAAACAGCTGACTCATTGCTGCAAAAAAAAAAAGCAACCCAACCAAAAACCTACAGGAAAGGGGAGGACTAGAAGGGACTGGCCATGAAGCTTTGAGAGAAACCACAAATGCAGCAGTGAAGCTTTACAAAGGCATTTCTCCATCTGCCAAGAGGGCTATAAGGACTCCCACAGAGGACATGGAGGGTACTAGGCAGCACTTGCCCAGGGACAGTGGCAGCATTCAGTGGGTTCCAGCTGCTGAGAAATGTGTGGAAATTACATGCTGTAAGTCAGCTAAATAAACCAGGCGGAAAAATGGCTGAGTCAGAAAAACTGGGCCATTAAGTTCAGATGTGTTATTAATTGGAAAACTGCTAAACACAGCTGGAGATCCTCTGGGTATGGGTAAACAAAAATATGATGGTGAGAGAACCAATTAAAACACTAATTAGTCCTTTTAGGAAGTTCTCCAGGTCCATTAATGATAACCCGTAATTGTAAGCTATGGAAGAAAAAGCTTATCTATATTGCTGCTGTTGCCTTGGACATTAGTGTGTGTGTGTCTTGCCTTTTTGTGTCTATACAAAAATCATTAACTCAAGAAACTGCACACTTACCAGTGGCAAGTGCAGGTTAATGAAAAATTAGAGACTTGGTCTTCCAACCACCCCCCGTGGGTAGTTCAACAAAGAACTATATACTAGGATGTAATTTATGCAGGCCCATTTTTTGAAAGGAAGGACTACCAATTCTTCCCTCTCATTCCCACAGCAGCAGAAACAAAGCAGCAGCACTGCAGCTGAAACGGTTTGCAAGGGTTTGCATTAAGTGTTAATAACCAAGTAATTATCATACCAATAACTCTAATGAAAAACACAAGGTCATACTTCCAGAAGATTTTGTTCTGCAGAGATGGAAAGAGGTTTCATGCAGTCCATTGCCCTGGCTTACAGAATACAGTTTCTAGACTGAGGAATTCAGCAATTACTGATGTGAATGTTCACTTGATCTTGGCTTCTGCAGCTCTGCCTTCACCAATAAAAGCAACCTTGGAATGAGTAGGGTGAAGAAAAATGCTGATGTTCTTGCAAATAAGAACACCTACCCCTCAATTTATTCGTAGAGCTGTTTTCCTTTTCAGGCACCTTTAGAAGAAACCATTCCCATGGTTGTGTCTTATTTGAATATTTGCAAAGGGTCACCTCTTCTGCTCAGAGGCATAGAACATCTACAACAAACAGAAAAATTATCAGGACACCAGGAGCTCTCTTGTTCGTTGGTGAAACTTTTCTCACACCATCATGTTGGCCTTTTGTGTTTTCCCAGATCTCTGATTCCTAAGTTTTCTTTGAGATACTAAGTTTTACACCCCTGAGACAATTTAGGTTGGCATGAAAGTTGCTGAGCAGATTTTCGTTAGCTCTGATTTTCATTTAGTTCATTATCGGATGAGCTAAACTGCACATGGACCTTTGCTTTCACTCCTTTAGTTTGCAAACCCCAGGGCAGGCAAGTGGCACCTTGCTTTAAATAAAATATATTTATATTGTTAGGAGTCCTACTGCAAGGAACTGAAAGGAATGCTCTGTTTATCCAACGATTAAGTTTATTTCCCTCTTTCCATGACTGGATGGTTGGTCTTCTACATCCTTCTGATGCTTGGCCCCAGCTAAAACTGCATGCCAAGTGCTTCAGTAGCTAAATTGTCCACTCAAAACATGAAGTCTAGAGATGCCCAGTTTTTTCATGCTACCTGTTATCTTGAATTTTGTACCAAGTTCTGTGGAGTCCACCAGGATGAGAATTTTACCCTGGATTTCACAGCTTTCTTAAGAGATTTTTAATACATCTTTGCATTAACACATTTGAAAAATGCTGAAGATAAAAAGTTATGTAATTTTTGAAGCAGAGCTACAAAGATGTATTACACTTTTTTTTAAACTAATAATTGGGAAAAAATATTGAATCCTTAGACTTTCCTCATATCTGAAATTTTATGTTGAAACCAGGTGGGACAAATTGTGCCTCAAGTAGTGTCTGTCTGTCACTGGTGACTGAGTGCTTGATTTAGAGCAGATGCCCAGCTTTTAAATAGATGGCTCAAAATAGGTGAGGCAAATCCCACCCACAGGGAAGGTTTGTGATCAGTTGGAGCTTATGCAAGACTATGGAAATGCATGTTACATTTTCCATTGTTGAGATTTAAAAAAAATACTTGGAAAGTCAAATATCCAATAACTGTATAAATGATAATAGCCTAGAACAACCTTGCAAAACACTGGCTCATTGAACAAAAAATCATCTTAGAGCTCTTGTGTGGTGGAGATTCCTCTATTTGCTTTCCTTTCAAGATGCAGCTGCAATAACAAGGCATATGTGATTTTAATGCAAAACCATAATCTGTCAGCTCTGAGAACCAGGGAGCAGGCCCATATAAGATAACTAGCTCACCCTAACAATGATAAACATGTCAAGATACAGAAATCACTTCTTCCCTTACAAATGAGAGAAAGATGTCATGTAATTGGAGATGTCATGCTATGCTGGGATGAACAACATTCCCACAATTAATCATACCAAATACATTATGTAGTAGTTGCTGCCTGAAGACAAAGGAGGAATAAATACTCATGTAAACATGCCAAATATGAACTCTTCACAGATGTTTGATTGCTGCTCCATATTTAGCATGTAGCACAGCCATACGTGGAAGATTTGCTCTATATCCAAGCAGAAGGAGAGCTTGCAAAAGGGGTTATGGTGCTGCTGGAAATGTGGCTGGTGTCTTTTCTAGGGCCCTTAGGGGACTGCTTGTCAGTAGCTCCCCCATGGACACCAAAGGAAAATTTGACATTTTCTTGAATTAGGCCTTCATTGGGGCCCTGGTTGAACAAGAAATGTTTGGCTGACAGTGCATAAGCTTAGAAACTAAGCAAGTTCAAAAGTTCCTAACAACACTTCCAAACAAGAACTTTGTGAATACAATGCAAAAGCCACCATGCATATTTGCTGGAATAAAAAAGCAAATTAGCTTCAAACTGGGTTTGTGATTCCACTCTGACTTGTATGTTTACTTTTCATTAATATTGATTCCTTCTGACCTTCCAGTGCCACTCCTTCATTGTACTTGCTCCCCAGTGAATAGCTCACTGGCAACAATATTAATAGCAAAAGAAAATGTTAATGGTAGAGATGACTTGCATGGAGGATTTTCACCTTGTGAATAAAGATTTTTATTTAATCAGAAAACCTCATTTGGAGACTTCAGGTGATATACTCTGTGTGACCCTGCATGTGGTGAAGCCGACTGGCATGGCATGAATTCTGATATCATAACAAATGCTCGACAAGCAGTGCAGAGACATATGATACATCCTGAAAACAGCTCAGACATGAGATCGATACATAAGATTAGGAAGCCATAACCTCTCGGTGACCCATATGGAAACAGGAGCAAGGCTAAATTCAGTGAGTGAAATGCTGGCTGAGATCTAGCTGTAACAAAGAGGTTTTGCACTGACTTAAGGCATGCCCTAGCTGTTTTTTACTGCTTCTCTTTGATTTCTTGGTCAGCAGGAAAGTTTCCCTTCCCATGACCAGCAGTGATGTGGGAGTGTGGTTGAGGAGGGCTTCTGAAGACATTCCTCCCTTGGCATCTGCTAGGGATTCTGGGGCTCTGTTGGTCCCTTCCAGTCTTTGGCCAGGGTTTCCTTCAGCTGTGTCCCTCTGTCCTTGTGAGAGAGACAGCTAGGAATGGAAAAGGCTGCCCCTTCTGTTTTTGAAGTGTGTATTCCATGATGGGATGCTCCCCTAGGTGCTATGAGATCCCAGAGATCAGCATCCTGCACATGCATGCCCAGTTACACAGAGCAGACCTTGGTGTTCCTTTGCTGATTGATTTCTGCTCCTCATGGTGGCCTGCTCAGTAACTGAAACTCTCCTAAAGAAGGAAAAAACTGCTTTTTGTTCCATGTTTTCCATGGGGAGCTCTTGCAGAATTAGGAGTGTGGAACAGCTTACTCCGAAATAGCTGTGCCAGGAGTCCTTTGGCCTTAATTTCAGGGCGAAATTTGGTTTTTGTTTTCTTTGTTTTTGTTTTAATACTGTGGAAAAAATTCTCTTTCCATAAGAAGCAGCTAAACACAGAAATCTTTTACAGTCCCCCCATATAACTGTAATAAAATTTGCATGAGAGAAGAAATTGTGCTTGTTTATTTGGTGCCCTTTATACCCCCTGTGGCCTACAGCTAGCACATCTGACAGCAATGATGAGCTGTGGATATGGGAATAACAGTGCTGTGAAATCTTCCCCAAAACAACAGCATTTGTGGTTTGATTCATAACTGCAAATGCTCTGGTGTGGGATCCATGGCATAGAAACTGATTCCAGGCTTTAAAAACTCGTTTAAGTTTAGAGCCGTGTTGAACATGGGAATCCATATTAGGTGTGATTCTTTGAGCAGGATCAGGCCAGCAGACAAAGTGTGATGGATGCCCCTCTTCCTTGGAAGAATCCTCACTCTCTGCTGCCACAGCACTGTGAGCTCTGGGCATTTAAAAATCGTATCACTAAAGATGTGGATGGAGGGCTGAGATTTTCCAGAGCCTTTAAGAAGTGCTATATGAGGCACTTAGATTCCTGTGTTATTAAGATGCTTTTGAAGCTTTTACCCAAGAGAGACTAATTTTAGGCACCCACTTTTGAGAATCTCAGCCAGAAGGGAAACAAACCACTGATAAAAGTTAGACAGTCTGTGTTTTGGAAACTTACCCACAGTTATTTACAGGTCTGTGTATTATCTTGTATTGGTCACTGGTTTTTTGTATGTGTATTTGTGGTTTGTTTGTGTTTTGTTTTGTTATGTTTTTTTTACAGTGCACCTACCACAAACCTCAATTCAAATACACCCCAAACACCCAGGCAGTCCCCAGTGTGTTGGGACCCCATCCAGGGGGAATGTTTTGTAGAGGAGGAGCACATACTAATTAAGCAGCAGTCTCCTGATGCATCGATGTGCAATGGACTCCTGAAGGTTACCTGGCTCAGTTCTCACCTCATGGCAAGTTCACAGATGCTCCCTGAGTATTGAAGTGATGTGGTGAGTGCTCAGTGTCAGAGGCACTGAAGGCAGTGAAGAAATCTGCTATTGCAGACAAACTTTGACCCTTCCCCATAACTAAGCTCCTTTTTGTTTTTTTTTCCCTTCCTTTACATTCTTTCAAGAATTGTGAGGCCCCAGAGACTTGAGGGAAAATTCATACAGCTCAGGTCATTTTACCAGTCTGTGCAGCCATTCAGTCCATAATAAACACTCTAGCAGGGCAATGATTATCGGAATAGGAGGGGGCATTCTAGCCAGCAAGCCACATGAAGATGATAGACAGTTGCTGAAATCAAGAGAACTACAAAGCAAAAGAACAAAAGCATAAGTAAGTGAATCAGTAGGCTGGGCTCAGAGACGTGACATACTAAGTGCTGTGCCTTCTATAAATTTGGTGAGTTGATGATTTACCATAGCAGGGCTTTTCAGTAAAGAAAATTAAAACTTCAGGAGGGCTGTTCAGTTCCAAGAAACAGCACCAATAGAAACATACCCTTTATGTCACAACAGTTGACTTGGTATTAAAAGCATTGATACCAGTGAATGAGCCTGGAAGAGGCTTCAGACTCTCTCATTCCTATTAGGGTTTAAGAGCACCAGTGCCAGATCCTGCAGTTCTTACTTGAGCAAAGCTCCCATTGATGTGTTCTTAATCTGGAAAAAGTCAGCATGGATATTTATGGAGCTGTAGTGCCTAGGGGCTCTAATAAAAACTGTGCTAGACATTGTACCTATATTTAGTAGCAGCCAGTTCGTGTCTCATAGAATTTGTGGTCTGCATAGACAAGACTGATAAAGCAGATATGGGGTAGGAATTGCTGTTATTCCTGTTTTA
The DNA here is from genome assembly GCA_013399455.1 of Anthoscopus minutus. Lineage (NCBI taxonomy): Eukaryota > Metazoa > Chordata > Aves > Passeriformes > Paridae > Anthoscopus > Anthoscopus minutus. Next base: position 38,988 of record VWYI01018034.1, read on the forward strand.
CAGATGGAAAGTGAGGGTTGGAGATGGCTGGGGGATTTTCAGTGCCACATAGTGATGTTGGGTATTTCTTTTCCATGCATTTTAAAGGGAACTGGACGTACAGATGCCCTGGTGGTGTTGAAAGGCTCAGCCGAACACAGGCATCCCAGTTTTGGCGGGATGACGGGAAGTCTGTGATGGATGTGTAATTAGTTTAGATCTAGACATTCCAGGCCAGTCTGCTACACCAAAAACATCCATTTTTGGAAAGAGGTTGCCTCAAGTTAGGGCTGTAGAATTCTGACCTTCAGACAATGGCTGCTGCCAGTGCATGGGTGTAAAACCACAATGGTGGAAACCAGAGTGAGAAGGAAAGAGGAACCCTCAGATCTTCAACTACTCTGAAACCTCCTTTGTCTTTGGCTCAGGTGGCTGCCCCTTCTTGTCTTTTCAGAAGCCATGTGAACCCAACCAAAGCTTGGATGTGTTACATCTGGACACCTGGGCCCACGCTGGTTAGCTGTAGGGAACACTTTAAAGGGAAATATGGCAGCTGTGCTCAGAGCATCTTGGTCCATAGAAACCTCACCTGTCACAGGGACTTCCAGGCCAAAGATAACCACCATGCCGTGGAAAGAGACCAACAAGGCCAAGAAAAGAGCTGGGAAAATTAGAAAGGGGTCAGAAGAAAGCTCACCAAGGGATCTGGAGCCTATGAAATCTGCCTTGCATTGGGAGTCATCAGAAGCTCCATGTATTTTACTCAAGGGAAGACTGCAAAGTGATTTGGCAGAAACAACTGTAAGGGCAATGACTTTTGAGAAAAAGCAAGATTATTTAATTTATCTGACTCCTCCCTCTAAGACTCTGTGACTGAAAAATGCCTTTGGAAAAACTTGGTCACAAAATCTTATTTATTTTGTGAAGGATTAATTTCACCACCAGAACAGCAGATTGTCCATCACTGAAAGACTTGACAGCAAATCTGAAGCTTTTCTCCAAGCCCTGGCCTTATCCAGGCATGATGATCATTGCCCTTTTTAAACTCACAAGTTGAATGGAAGTTTGTTTATATGTGAATATTATACATTTTAAAAATCTGATAAAATAGCAGCAGAATAATAGTAATAGTAAAAGTCTGAGTTAGCAGAAAAAGGGGATTAGGTGCATGAGTAAAAATAATGAAGAATACTGGCATATGAATACCGAGTCATGGAATTTTTATTCTGCCTTTTTGCCGTGCATTTTGATGCTCCAAAAATCCCCACTGTCTTTAATGGAAAAGCCTTCAATCCTAGATGAAAAGGAAGGATTTGTACTTTTAATGCCCTTCTTCCCCCTCTCCCAATGGATCATCTGGAAGATTGAAGAATGGCAGAGTTTTACTGGAGGGGAAGAGGGAAAGAAAAACCAGCATCCCCAGCACCCCATGAATTCTGAGGGAAAAACAGGGATGCCGTGTGCTGTCAGTTGCTGGGTTCCCCACCACTTGCCTCCTTCCCACCTGTTCCCAGTCCCTCTGGAAGTGTGAGATGGAATTTCAGGGAGCGGTGTCCTTGGGGGGTGAGACGGCAAGGCTGACACAGCCAGGGTATAATGTCCAGGTGCATGGAGCAGGGACATAAACATAAAAAAAAAAAGAAAAAGGAAAAGAAGAAAAGGCTCATGTATGCACGCAGACAAATCAATAAAAAGTGTAATGCATCTTTCTTAATTAAATCCCACCCTGAACTGGCTGGGTAGCCCCGACCTCTGCCCCTCCAGTTTGCTGACTGGCACAGCTGTTAGTAAATCACCTGCTGGGGCGGCTCTCCAGGGCTTTAAAGGTCATCTGTCAGCCACTGCTGGGGAGAGATAAAGAAGAAAAACAGAACCAAAAAGGTCTGGGGAAAAAAAAAAGGCACTTTATGAAAGGAAAGCCATTTGAGCGCTCCAGCCTTTCCAATGTTTATGTTGCTGGCACCTGGGGGTGGGGGCCATTTTATTCATCCCATTTCCCTGACTCTTTTTTATGCATTTTGCCAAGTTTTCAGCTACTTTTATATTTCTTTTTGCTTTAAGCTATTCTTTCCTGAAAGAATACAAAGGGAATACAAATAGCTTGAGCCTGGACCTAGTCCTGTGGGACTGGGTCCCTGTCAGTGACACCATGGTCTCTGCTGGCATCGTTACCCCCATGGATATCTCCTCTCCTCACAGAGAACAGTCAGCTCTCATACCCCTCACTCCCTACTCCAGCTTATGCCAGGAGCAGCCAGAAGGAGCTGTGCAAGCTCAGCCTGCTCTTTCATTTCCAGCAGCCCGTGGCTCCAGGTTCTCCACAGCAGTCACTTCAAACAGGGCTGCCTGTTGAAGGCCAAAGACTGGGGAGCAGATTGGATGGAGGGGAGGGAGCACACAGAGCAGCTCCATCCCAGGACATGAAAGAGCATGATTGTCATAGGTGATTCCTTGCCACAAACCACTCCTTCAGCTGTTTATGCTTGAAGGGATAAGCTGGCTTTATGCTTATTCAACACTTTCACTGTCACCTTAATTTTCAGCCCCACACAAAATGTTGTCAGTGAAAATGATGTTATTTTTGCAGAATGGGTACATGGGCAAGGCCCAAATAATGTGGGAGTTTTTCCCCGCCTGATAATTACTGACATATTTTCAATAACTTATCATTTTAATTTAGCACTGAACATGCAGCAACCTTGTCAGACATTGGTCTGAGTCATGCAGAATGTGCAGATTCTGCTGCAGTTGCCATTTTGTTTTGCTTTGCATTCATTCATGCATGAAACTCAGAGAGAAGCTTAGGGATCTGAGAACCCACTCAAAGTATTGCCATTCACAAAATGGATCACAGTCACTGGGCACCTCTGTGATGTCTGTCTCTATTTGTGTCCAAACTCGGGTTTTCCATGGAATAAAAACTACTGTCTGCCATGTAATATATGGGTTTGAAGGCCACTGGGAAATTTTTACTCCAATTCAGAGCTCCAGTAAGGTTAGTGAAACCAGGGGCTTTTTTAAACCTACCAAATACTTATTTAGACACGTGGTAAGAGAGCTCAAGCCAAATTCATCTGTGGTATAAGTCCATGACTCCAGTAGGTTTATGTCTGCATTGAATTTTTCCTGCTTTGAGCACAAACCCATCAAGTACAAAACCTCTCAGTGGTCTGTGTCTGTAGAAATATTCCCTCTTTTCCCTGATGCTCTTCCATGGGAAGGAATGACTGTAGCCTGTCAGCTGCAGCCCTTTGGACTTGTTCTGGGTTGATGCTGAAGTTTACTGCCAGCTTTCCTAAGGCAGTTGCCTTCCTTATCTGGAGGACTGGCTTAACTGGACTGAGGTGTGGGGAATAACATGATTACATGGTGGGGAGGATGCACCAGCTCAGTAAAAGGGACACACATGGCTCTGAGGATGGAGACTCTGTTGCTCTTTTACTACACTCTGCCTGTCTCCAGCCAAAGCAGCAGCTCCCTGGGAGTTGGCCAGTGGGGTTAGTGGAGTCCAAGAGTGATGACACTCATGGTGTAGCCAAACTGAAGGGTTTGGCACAGTACTGATGTGTAACAGGAGCTGTCCCTTGCTCTTCTTGGCCTCCTGACCCTCTATCAAACAAATGGAAACTTGTAGTTACAATACCAACCATTAGAAATAGAAAGGAGGGAAAAATCAGTAGCTGGCAGGATCATTTGTTTAGGTTGGAAGAAATGAGCTGTTTAGTGTTTCAGAAAGGGGAAAATTCTCAGCAAAGAAAACAAAGGGAATGAGGACACTGAATCAGGCAATTGTTCTGCCACAGTAACTGTGCACAAGTGGTCCCCCTTCCCCCTCACGCTGATGATATAAACCCCAGCCTCTCCACCATGAACACCGGCTGCTTGAAGGGTCTTGGTGACCAGGGTGCTAACAAGTGATGAGGCAACCCAAAGTGCATAGCAGTAAAGAAGAAAAGCTGCATTTTAGCTAAGCATAAGTAATGCTCAACAGGTATTTTTGAAATGTGAATTTTCCCCTTTAAGGCTGAGGCAAGTCTCAGGAGAACGCTTCAAGGCATTGTTATTGAAAATGATGATTCTTTGGTTAAGCACAGAACAACCTTTGCCTGTTTGATTGGCCAGACAAGATACAGGCTGTTAGATTAATCACAGAATTCAAAAATTCCCTTTCCCTCACTGCTTATGTCAGGTCAGTCCCTTGCATGCAGTTCCACCCACTCCAGGGGGAGATCAAACAATATAATGAAGATGAGTTAAAATTCTGTTCACAAACCCACATGTGCCAAATCCAAGCCCTGAGACGAACGGGTGTTCTTTTTACACAGATTGTTCAGAACAGTGCTGAATGAGCTCTGCTGTTTAGGGCTGCATGAGATACAGCACATGCTAAATGTATTGTCAGTCCAGATCCTTCAGGACTTAGGTTGGAAACATCAGTGAGAAAACTGCTTGAGCTACTGAGAGAAGAGGCACCCAAATAACCCTGTTCATTTGCCATAGTTATTGAGCTAGGAATGTAGCTGACCTGGTCCTAGGGATCCCAGCACAGGTTCCTCTGGTGATACCACATAAAGGCACTTGGATGGAAAACAGCCAGGGCTGCTGGACAGGCCCAGTTCTGAAATGAGCAGCTGTGTCTGGAGAGTCTTTTCTCACTTTTTATTCTCCAGAGATGAAGAGAGTGTTCCATATGAGGCAGCAGATTTATGATCTATCACCCATATCATCTGTTCTGGGGGCACAGTTACCATTTCTCAGGAATGAAAGCCCCCAGCTGATGGGGGGAGGCTCCCTCACTGCTTCGGCCTTATCATACACAGGACTTTAATCCCACACATCACTTAAGAAATATCACCATTAAACACACACACACACACACACAAATCCCTGCTATTGGATAAGATCTGAGTACACGCTTTGAGATAAGATTGGTTAGTGATATTATTACTGACAGTGTAATTATGGAAATGAGGAAAGAATCCCCTTGGGCTTTGTTGTAATGACTTCTGAGCATCTTGCATCATCACAGGCAGACACCAGACTTCAGGATGCCATACATTATTAGAAGGAATGTGGAAAATCTTGTTTGGGTTGGTGTGGATGTCTCTGGTAAGGGGGGACACCATGTATCTTCCACAGTGAAACTGGATCAGATAGAAAACCATGTGATCTTTTGGAAAAAAAGTACCTCATCTTTACTTGATCTCCTGCACTCCTATCTTTTGATGCATTGGTAAACTGCACTCCTAACAGCTGCCCCTGCTGATCCTGTGGCCTTGGGAGACCTTGACTGCCTGGGCTGTGCCTCTGTTCTGAGTCAAAAAGCAACGTGGGACCACTGCAGACGTGGCTGCACAGTGCTGACAACTTCATGGGCCATGTCCATTCATGGCATTGTCACTGGTGTGAGAGGAGGTGCTGTAGGAGTGACCTTGCTGAGTGTTCCCTGCTCAGCAGCTGCACTCCCACCCAGCAGAAATGAATAGGGTGAACACCAGTGAACCAGTGTCAGCACAAATGGAGATAAAAACACACATGTGGACTTCCCTGGGAATGGTTTCTGCAATTTTGGCTTGTGTTAGAGGCACTGCCCCAGGGGAATGCATGGCAGCACATGTTTTCACAAGGGGCACAAGCAAGACCCTGGGACTGCTGACCAGTCAGCCTCACTTCAGTGCCCAGAAATATCATTGGACAGATCCTTCTAGAAGTCTTGTTGAGTTATAGGGAAGACAAGGAGGAGATTAATGAGTCTGAACATGACTTCAGCAAGTGCAGTCATGCCCGACTAATCTACTTACCTTCTACAACAGTGAAAACTGAGATCAACTACCTGGACTTCTTTAAGGCCTTTGAGAGACCTCCCCTTGACACTGTTAGTTCAGAACTGGAGAGGTATGGATGGAAAGTTAGATGGACAAGGAATTGTCTGGATAGTTGCATCCAAAGAGTTTCAGTTTACAGATCAGTGTCAAAATGGAAATCAGCAATGAGTGACGTGCCTCAAGGGTCTGTACTGGGAAAAACACTATTTATAGCATCTTCCTCAGTGCCCCAGCCTGTGGGATGGAGTGCCCCCTCAGGTTTGCAGATGACAGCAAGCTGAGCCTGGCATGGATGGGGTTGAGGGAAGGGATGCCATCTGGAGGAACCTGGACAGGCCTGAGAAGTGGGCCCATGAGAACCACATCAAGTTCAACACAGCCAAGTGCAAAAATATTAATATACAGTTTGTATACATGTACCAAACCATCTTTACTCAGTAGAAGGGTCAGGAAGTGTCACTGTGTGGTCACATCAGTGCTAATTCTGTGTACTTTTCCCCCTGGGCAATCAGAATGATTTTGCTGGATGGCAACTTCTGTCTTAGCTGTGGGTGTGGACATTTTCTTAAGTATGGCTAATCTATGTTGCTTGAATTTTTTACCATTAATCTCTTCATATGGTGTAAAAATGGGTGTCTCCCACCAGGTTTCTTCCTTCCTCCCTGCAATTTGCTCAAGCCACACCCTCATCTCTCCCTTCTAGCAATGGGGAGTGTTATAGTCACAGGTCCTGCCACACTGAGGTGTCCACAGTGCCAGCTGTAAAGTGGATGTATCGTCAGCACTGCTGGATTTTAAAACCTGTGAAGGTTCAGGCTCTGGCCTCACTCAAGACTTGCTAGGAAAACCCTGGCTTGAGTTTAAAAAAGACACAAGTGCACACACACGGATACAGACACTCTGGCATGCATTCAGTTTTTCTGGAGGGACCACAGTATGCCTCTTTATCTTTTCCTCCCACCCACTCATCCCTTCTGACACTCACCATAGCTGTGACCACTTGTATTCTATTTAGCTGGATTTTCCAGGCACTTCAGAGTAGTAGGTGTTGCTATATATATAGTGCTAAACACTTCTGTTGAGGCTGAATAGTAAGTAAAACACTGTTGCATTACTTGGTCCACCAAGTGATCAGGATATCCCTCACACAAATATCTGCAGTGTTGCAGAAGGAAGTGTCACCTTGTGTTGGCTACAGCTGTCCCTGAGCTCTTCTGCTGAAAGCTGCCCTGCCCCTCTCAAGAACCTTTGTGGCAAAGGGATCTCCAGGCAGATTTATTTTCTTATACCTGTGGCTGATGAAGCAGTGTAAACCCGAATTTGGTGCCCAGTTGCCCATTTAGCTCTGGCTGGCCAGAGTGTCTTGGTTTGTAAGACAGGTATCTATCAAGGAAGGCGGGAACCTTCCTTGAAATGAAGAAAAAAGAAAAATGTAAGCCCCCATCCTTTCCCTCCGAATTATTATATTTCGAAAACACGGGGCTCTCAGGCAGAGATATGGGAATAGGTATAACAGTTCTTTACTAATATGTATAATAAGGTAAACCAACAACAATAACTACAGTATTAACAACAGAACAGAACAGGGATCCCGTCTCGGCCGAGACGGGAAAGGTGGAGGAGAGGTGGTGCCTCACAAACCCCTCAGCTGGCACTCAGTCC
>VWYI01018034.1:46576-67615 GCA_013399455.1 Anthoscopus minutus
GTCTGGATGATGGCAAAAACCTCCTCTCCCAGCAGAAACAGCTCCGAGAGTGTCTGTCCCACTCTCCCACCGAAGGACCCAAAAAGCCCCGCTCCCCTCCCCCGCTGCCCCCCCTCCCGGGCCCAGCCGATTCTTTGTCATTTTAAGCACCGAAGATGTACCAACCATCAAGGCTTTTCTCTCAGCTAAATGGGAAAAATTCCACTGGCTAAGAAACAAAAAAAAAAGTACACCTAACCCTCAGCACAGAGTCAGGGAGGTTTTATGAAGGACCGTTGCAGAAGCTCATGACCCTGACTGAAAGCCAGGAGCAACTAAATGCTCTGGAAATGATTATTTACTGTTTTTCCCATGTTACATGCTGTATTTGGTCATGTTCAGTAACTCTGTAGTAATCAGACAAGATGGAACGGCAGCTTGTCAGCTGATTTAATTAAAACCACATTGTTTCTTTTTTTTTTTATTGCCTCTCACACATCATTAATATTCTGTCTAAGACGCGCCTGCAATCTAAAGATTGGAATCAGTCTCATTGTGCTCTTTCCAAGCTTGAATTCCCAGACGCACAAACCTGGGAAAGAGTTTTAAAGGGACAGGTAATAGTTAGAAACTAATTTGATTACATTGAAATGGACCACTCATTTGTCCAAATAAATGCTTATTAAGGGACCAGTCTTTCAGGTTGCTTTCAAATGCAATGCTGGCTTGACTTTCATGGATATGAGTGGGAATAGAATATATTTAGGATTTCCCAGGAATCAGATCTTTGCTCTGCAGTCTTCTGCTCATTCAAATTGTTGGTTAGGCAAATATATTAAAAAGACTTGAGTAAGTAACACTGCACCCATTTTAGCTTGGTTTATTGTTTAGGTCTTTAGCAACAGTGCTGTATTGTTCCTTTTCTGAAGTGCCAGGTAAGAGCCATTTCACGGTGGCAGTGTTAAGGAAACTCCCCAGTCAGACCCTTCCCGGGACTCTCTGGCACTGACACTCCCAAGGTCAGAGACTTTCTGGGACTGAGGGCCCCTCCTTGGCTCCAGTGACCAATGGCTCCCTGCCTGGCACCCCACACACCCCACTCACATCATTCCAGCTTTGCCATGGCAGAGGTGGCAGAGTCCCAGATGTCTCATTCCATAAGGCCATTTATTCCTGGGGCAGTAACACAGAAACAGCCCAGCTGGTGCCTCCAAGGAGGGACCCAGCGAAGGAATCCCTGGGATTTTACTCCATCACAGTGTCCCTGTGGCCAGTCTCCCTCTTCCTTCTGAGTGTGTTTGGCTCCTGCCCCCATCTCCGTGTCCATGCAGCTCGCTGGCATTGCTGGTTTCATCTCCCTTCTTGTCCAAAAGGTCAGCAGTTCCCGGCTGCTGCTGTCTCAGTGTCCATTCACCTGGCTGGGCATCACCCACCTTTGTGCCCTTTGTCATCCCAAAGGGCCAGCTCATCCTCTTGTCCTGGGCTCCCACCCAGAGCTCAGCCTGTACTTCAATCTGCATTTAAATCTGCATCTCAATCTGCATTTCCATCTGCAGTTTCCGAGCCCAGCTACCTGCACCAGATGTGTTCCTCAACAACAGCACATCAGCCAGCATGTGCACTCGATTTACAGCCAGATTACAAGGCAAAAAATAAATCTAGCATTTAAAATTATATACAGCAGTTTATTTAAACAGCGATTAACTTTCATCAACAATGCGTGCATTTCTGTTTTCTTTAAGGAACCCTGCCACTCAATCACAGCTGCAGCCCGACTGCAGCGCCCTGCTACTCACTCGGTCGCTTGAACCTGGTTTCACAGATCGTTCAGAGCCAATTACCATACAGGTTTCTTATATTAAAATTAAGGCAACTGGAGTCAACAGCCGCTGCTGAATGAAGGTAAAAGCTTGAGAACATTTTGCATAACAGTCATCAGCGTAGCTGATAACTATTACAGTGTTCTGGTGAAGTAAGCCTACGCAGATCCTATCTCTCCTGCCTGTCTGTTCCGACATGCATCTCATCTCACTGGCAACTCTGCTTTAATTAGCTAAAGTCTCTGCTTCAGCCTTTCATATGTCAACCAGCCTGTGTACGCTTCCATATTTTTAATCAGTAGCCTGTTGTCTTTACTTTGTCATTCGCACTAGCATATAAATCTGCCCTTCTTATGATCCTCGCTGCTTGGTAGAAGTCAAAACATGCTGTTTAATTTTCCTGTTCACTGATTTCCATTTGTTTCATGTTCAAATGCTGGCTCCTTTCCCCCTTTCGGGCATGCTGTGAGCATTAAACTTAGTGATTAAATGCCAAAAGAACAGTTCTCTTCCCCTTCCGTGCCCACAAATGGGTCATCCTAACCCTGGCTGGGATGCTTCCCTCGAGAGCGTGCCCTGTGCCTGTGTGCTCAGCCCGAACGGGGCTGGGGGGGATGGGACCGCCGCGGGCTGGCAGAGTTTAGCTAAGGATGGCTAAAACAAAACAGGTGCAGAACTTAGGCGCTCTCCTAAGGTCGTGACTGGCTTCTTGCTGTTGTTTTTGTGTTTGGTGGTTTTATCCCCCCCCCNTACTGCAGAATATTTCATTTCACCCACGACACACCTGAAGACACCAAGACTGAGAAATACCCGGACATGAAAGAACGAGGGGGTTACATGTGGCTGTCCACTGAGGGGGACTCTGTGGTTGTTCGTGGATATTTGACAGGTGGGGTGGCTGGCCCTGGCATCTGTGCCTGGGGCTGATCCCACAGCTGAGCCTGGAGTGTGCCCAGGATGTCATCCAGCTTCTGGTCCATCTGCATGACCTGTCAAGGAATCAGAGAGCAGAAGAACTGTCAGATGGTTGCAAATGCTTCTGGTAAGGGGCATTCCGAGGCCAAAGGCAAGGAAAAAGCCTGGCAGGGAGCATGGGCATCTGAGAACCACCCGCTCCCTGAGTTTTGCCCAGCCTGCTGCTCTAGACCAGATGACACTGCAAAGTCACAGGGAAAATGGCAGCAGAAGGACAAGACACTGCTGGCCCAAGGACTCGATTCAACCATTTTGTCTCTCAGCCTTTTCCCAGGGTTGATGATGCATCCTGCAAATATCTCCCCTGAAACTCTCCTTCACTCTTCAGTTAATTGTGAGTGTTTTTTTCCCAGTACCTCTCCCAACCTTCACCACCCTTGGTTGTAGGACATCATGCTTTCCATTACTGTCCTGGGAAATGCAACAGCCTCCCCTCCCTTCACACTGTAAATAGATGCCTCAGTGATACAAGTTACAGTCAGAGATCCTACCAGATATGGTGTTTATTCCCATGCATTTTTAGGAGGATAGTCTACTAAAAACCACATAATAACACCAATGACTTCATTACAAAAAAAAAAAAAAGAGAACAGCCATTCCATAGGAAGACACGCTAATTCCTTCTCTCATTTCTTTGCTTTCTGGCTGAAATTTCTCAGCTGTACTCCCTAGGTAGAGGAGTCTTTCCTAATTGTTATTATCATTATCATAAAGCAGGGAAAAGCAAATATGGATTTTTAAAGGGAAGCTGCACTCATGCTTCCTAGTATCTTTTAAGGATCTTTTTTTTAGGATCCTTGGATTTTTTTTAGGAGCACGTAGCAGGCATTATCCCCTTGTGCTGGTAGGGCTTGCCATCACTGCAAATGGTTCCCACTGACTTCAGCATCACCCAGTGGGACAGGCTGGGGGCCGGGGGCTGCTTGACTTTGCTCCAAAGTCAGAACTATGGTCAGCATCATGTAATCAGCTGGGATCACTTCTAATGATGCTTGAACACAGTGCAGCTTTGTGTTATAGATGAGCTCAAGAAAAACGAGCATTTTGAAGAACATTGAATGGTTCACTTTGCAGTTATCTGCCGTAAAACTATGAGCCTCTGCAAACTGTGATCTGTCCCAGTGGGTCTAATAAACTTTGATAGCAAACCTTTTAGAGTGATATCAGATCTAAACTGAGCTTTCATTAAAAAGGGAGGCAGAGAGAATGAGAGAGAGAAAGATTCCAGCCTTTTTCAGTGAAAAGATAACTTTGGAAATAGCCATTGGCAGGGTGGACTGAAAGCTTAGCAGGCTGAGATTGCTTTAAAAACCAAGGCAAGGAAAATCATCTTATCCACTTTCGCCTCCTCTGTCTCTTCTCACTCCAAGTGTTGGCTCCCCTGGGGGCCCCTGAAACCTCAAGGTACCAGGAGCTTATTCAAGTTCTATCTTTTTGGCAACCACTGTTCTCCTAAATACAACCTGCTGGGGGAAGGGGGAGTAGAAAATCTCTGCTACTTCACAGAGCGAGAGACATGCTGGTCTCTCTTCCATTCCTATATTTACAACTGCTAGCTTCTGGTAGAAAAGGCCTTCTCCCTGCCTCTGTTTAGGTGGGAGTCTGGGTTATCTGAGGCAGTGTTTACAGGCAAGAGGGGAGTGTTTAGGATGTGGGTTGGGCAGCAGAGACCTTCACTACAACTTCTGCTTTACAGGTGCATGGCAGCACTGCCTGAGCAGTCAATCACTGACAAAAGCATTGATATTTCTCTGTCTCAGGCACAACAGCTCCAAATTCTGCTCAGCATTGACTTGCCTGAGAGTCTTAAAGTCACTAGTGGTTTAAGGGTTAAGCAGCATGGAATTAATTTAAAAACCACAGCCTTTATTTTCTCCTGCATTCTTGAAAAGCCTGTTTGGCTGATGCTGGTAATGACTCAACAGAATCTTTCTTAAGCAGAGATGTTGCTGCATAGCAGAAACTAAAGCAGAACTAATGTATTGCAATAGGGTAAAAAGAAGTGTAGGCAGGGAAATAGGATCAGGCAGATGAAAGCTCTTTTGGGGCTTTCTTTTGTGAGGCTTTGTTGATCTTGATCAGCACGCTTTATCTTAGATAAGCTATGCCTGCATATTCCATATCATTTAAACTCCCTGTAGTTCACTGCATTTTGCTAACTCAGTGATAAGGAATGATTTTATGTACTCTTCTTTCCAGGAGAAGAGGAGGGTGGAGAGTATTCATTTATAGGGACCGAAACTGAGAAATCCTTACACAGGGGAGTAGATTACACTACACTTCTGTCACACCTTCCACATGAGGATCAGTAAATATTTCCAGAATGCCAACTGCGAAGTTCTCCCGTGTCAACCACACATGGGAGGCTTTTCATAATTTTTGAGATTAGAAGCAGGGCCCTGCAAAATTAAGTGGCCCATAGGAATATGTAGTCAGCACCTTGTTGAATTTGAGGTTTTTTAAAGAAGGGTCAGATTTGGAGGCTGGTTAACTCTGACTGGGGAGTGGCAAAGGAAGAGCTGTGGACGCTTGGCCCGAAGTCAGTACGATGACTTGCAAGTTTAGAAGAATTTTCACGTGGGTGAAGATTTTTTCTACAGGAGGGTCCTGGTTTCAGGTTTCTCCAAATCCACCTCACAGCTCTTACTTTCCCTAAGCCTGAAAAGAAGCTGCCTGTTTTGAGCAACACCCCCAGGCAAGTGCAGAGAAAGGGTTAAACAGAGCAACATGTTTTTCAGATGAGTAAAGTGAGACGCCAAACAGAGCTGGCCGCAGAGTTTCCAGAGAGATGTGATATGGCCCTCACTGGCTCGGGGGAGACAGGTGAGCTTGGCAGCTGTCCACGGGCAAATGGCAACAAAACTCCCGTTCTCCCACATCACAATAGCGCTCCCGAGATGATCTATAAAATTGTTAAAATGCTTTTATATCCTTTCAACTGCCCTGTAGAAAGGAGACTTGCAAAAGCAGTTTAAAATATTGCACTGTTGTTATTGGGACTGTGAGGTGAGCTGAAGGAGTGTTGAAATGTGTATTTATTCTAACATCCTCCCATGAAAGGGGGCTGGGCTCCATGGTGACATAGAGGACTGTTAGACAAAAAGAAGAATAAAAGCTCTGCCACCAGCTCCAGCAAGGCACAGCAATCCACAAAGTCACTCAACCCATGGGGCTCAAGGTGTCCCTACCCTTCACCCTGAGCACCAGATTGGCTTTCAAAACCCATGGACTGTTTGAGGACACTTTTGAGCTTCTGTTTGTGAGAGCTGGTGATGCTTAAATGCCTCTTTTTACCTCAGCTGATTCCTGCTGCAGAAATGCCTTGTGGAGAAAGACCCCTGGCATGGCAGCAGGACAGATGAAGGTGGCTGGGTCATACTGGGGATTTGCCACATTGCTGGACAGATTCCTAACTCCCCTGAGAGCTTTTCTTTTCCTGCCATATTTTGTACACACAGACCATAAACAAAATGCATGTGTGGAAAACTCAGTCAGAGTAGGCACATGGTCTCTCCCAGCTCCTGTCACTTTAGTTCAGCCAAATCCCTGCCCCTGTTGGTTTGTGACATCCCTAGGTTTTGTCTGTCTTTTTAATATAATTTCTGGAGGCTGGGAAAGCCAGTACCAATTATGTGCACAACACACTGACTTGAACTATTTCCAGAGTAGCAGCAGAAGGGGAAGATGGTCTGCTGGAGTGCTGGAGTAAATCTGTGAACCCACAGACACACTTATGTGTTGCTAAGTCAGTGAAGCTTTGCACCAAAAGCTTGACCCCATAGATGACATAAAGTCACTGTCAGCTCCTGGAGGCTCTGCTCTCTCCCTCCTTGCCTTGGTGCAGTTGTCTGCAGCACATCTGGGCTGCTGGTACCAGGGATGCAACATGAACTGGAGGGGACAGAAGGGGCAGCCCAATTTGTGTCACCAATCAGAATGTCATGGAGCAACAGCAACTTCTGCTTTTAGTTGAGCTGGATTGACTTTGGCTTCCTGTTTGCCTCACTCCAGTGCAGAAAACTGTGAGCCCACAGGACAGCCCAAGGTGTCCTGGCAGTGGTGGAGGATGGAAGAGGCACCGTGTGGCTGAGCTCCATCCTCTGCTGTCAGAGCTGCTGCATGAGTGGGGCCTTGTCCTGGGGGATGAGATATCCAGACCTCCCTTCCTTGCCATGCAGCCCTCGTCGCACAGGAAGCTGCAAACCTAAGCATGGACAGCCCAGAATCATCAGTGAAACTCAGAAGCTCAGCAAAGGTAACCCCAGGGGCTTTGCCTGGTGGTGTGATATTTTCCAGCTGACACTGCAAAGTCAATGCCATCTGGAGCCCAGGCAAACATTTTATCCCAGCCTAGGGTTTCCAAACTACCAGAGTCCTGAGCTCAGCCCACTGAACACCCCTTCTCTAGCAGTGGCCCAACTCTATGCTCTTGGCTTTACCATTTCCTCTGTTTCCAGCCCTTGCTGTGGCTCCTGCTCCTGAGGTAGCCCCAATGAATCAGGATCCTCTCTCTGCAGCTCTGACTTAAACACAGCTGCCTGAAGGATTTTAACACCAACTGCTTGGAAAAGAGTCCTTTGCTTGGTAGGATTTATTTTGTGTGGATAGAAGTGTCCATATGAACCTTGGTCTGTCATGAGCTATTTCTATCTGTGGGTACTTGTTTCTGATACTCCCAGCTTGTTATTTGTGATAGGTCACCTAAGGTCAGTTTGTAGGAGAAAATAGTATTAATGTGATAAAATCAGATGTGATTTAGTTGAACTGATGCAATCCATTTTATGGATGCTTCCATTTCTGACTTATGTGATATATTGATTTAGCTTAAGCTCGTTAGCCAGAAATTTGTACCAATTTCACATATTGACCAGGTCTCTCACATGATGTTTCTTCTCACTCCAGATGGTGGACTGATTTGATTAGATCCTGTAAAGCCTGTGTTTTGCTTTATATGCACATCTGCTCTTGTAGCTTCTCTCTGCCTACAGTTACACCCAATTATTCAAACTAATTGCCTATTGTACAGTTCGAAGTCTGAATTGTTTATTTTAGGAATTACTTTATTTTTTAGCATGTGGATTTATTGCTGCCCAGAGACCGCTGATTCTGGGAAGGGACATCTTTTGTCTATGGCACTGCCTGCAAAACTGCCTCCCTCTCACCTTGCTTGTCCTGTTAGAGATATTGCTCTGAGATGGAATGCTGAACCCACTGAAACTGTTTTTTCCTTCAGCAAGGCCAGACAATGTCAGTGTTGACATAGCCTGCTGGTGGCTGTGAGGAAGCCAATGGCCACGCCAGGCACAAGACTGGGACTAGCCTGGGGAGATTTCTCTTGTGCAAGGTGTGGCTCTAGAGCAGCCTCTGAGCCCGCTCCAATGAAGTGCTTATGGTTGTGCTTGAAGCATGTGAAGAGTCTTCCTGAGTTCACCAAATATTTGAGTGCTTTGCTGGAGTGCAGCCAGAACAGTCAACAGTTTGCAGCATTATACCTGTAGCTTTTGGAGTCTCCTAAGCCCTCATACACACAAATGCGCAGAAATATATCTACACTACCGTTTTTTAAGTCTCTGAGGAATAATAATTGCCATCTATCATGACATTCTTCTTGAAAAACTTTGGCATTCCTACCAGCAGAGAACTAGCAGCTTGTGTCTCTTAAACAACAGGAGGGCTTTGATGACCAGGGTCCCATTAAGTGGCTGGTTTTGGGATGAGCTGTAACGGAGTTGGAATTGGCCTCAATTCTACAACGATGCTGTAGGAAAAAAGCAGCACTGCCAGGTGCAAGACACAGTGAGGCACCTCACAGTGGAACATCAGTGTCCCATAGCCACCTGCCAGCACTCCCTGGCCCAGCACTGAGCTGTGCTCCCCTTGCTGGGCTTTGCTGAGGGTGCAGACAGCACAGAAACACCAGTTCCAGACCAGGAGCTCTTGCCAGTAACTTAAAAGGTCATGTAAACAGGTACATGAGTAGAACCTAAATAAGCTCCACTTCCATGGCAGCCTGTTGTTCTGGCAGATCCAATTCTTCATGAACACCAAAAAAATGTATGAACCACCAGACTGACTTGTTTGACTTATTCCATGTACCCCCCAGCAGACATCAGCTGTTTATTTTCCTTCCATGAAACTTATCTAGATAATGCCACAGATTTCCAGGCCTTCCTTCCTTTATCCCAAACATCCCCACCCATTCTTAGGTCAGGTGTTACAACCTCTGTCAGCCTAGGGTATGGTAATCTTTATTTTAAGTATAGTTTCATTTATTTTGTTTTCCATCTACCTTTCCTGTTTAAATGAAAGCACAAATCTATCCCTCTGCCCTGTGCTCCTGGTGTATTTCCTGCCAGTGCCCATTTTATTTTTGTATTTCCCATGCCACAGTTGCACTGATGAAGCTCCCCAGTAAGACCTGTGCCTGTGGTTGCTGTTTCTGGTGTAAGATGCCGTTTGCTTAATTGCTAAGCAACTATCACAAGTTGAGCCCTGGCTTTCTAAAGTAGGCCTGGTCAGCACACAGATTATGTGTTACTACTTTGGGGAAGGTGTGATTTACTTTTAAAAAATGAATCCTCACTTCCTAAACAAACGAGGTTTGGCTGATGATGTATCTGTGTGTATATTGCTATGGCAGCTTTGGATTAAGCTGGCCAACCAACTTCAGACACATTTGCCGTAGAGTCTTTACAGATAAAAAGTTCATACAGATTTCTGAAAGTTTGGCACTTGTGCAGAAGATAGACATCCAAATTAGGGCCTCTTTGAACGAGGGGCAGAAGAGGAAGGTGAACTATATTATTAGACCCCTGAGAATCCACACAGGATGCCCTGACCACAGGAAAAGCTTTATTCAGCTCTTGCCCCTTATTAGCCTCAGATAATCAACCACGAAGTAGAGAGTCACAGGAAACCAGCCAGCATAAATTTTGCTGCTACCAGAAGTACTTGTTTTTGGCTCAAGAAATTCAAGTGGTGCCACTCTTCGAGTGGACACAAGGATAACTTCCCACAGCTGCCATTCCACGGCAGCAGCACTTGGACGCCAGCTGAGTTCGACTCTTGTTCCATTTTAGCTCTTTACACATGCACCTGTCTGTCTTTGTGTCTGCAGCCAGTGCTTTCTGACATTTGGGATTTCTTCCCCCCAGCAGGTGAATGAGACTTTGCTCTCTGTCTCCTAAACCATGCACATAAATGGATATTTTTATTGTTGCGGGACATTTTGTTCCTCACCCTCCTCCTGCTCAGATCCTCCCTGTAATCTTGCCATCTCTCTTTGTGACTTCGTTCCTCAGCCACACCCGGGATGACGCACTGCCATTTCTCAGCTTACTGCATTGTGTGGCTGCAGGTCCTGCTGCAACACCAGTTTGGAGACAAACAGGCAGAAATAACAGCCAGGCTGGCCTCAAAGGTGGATCTGCAGCCTCTGTGAGTCACACTGCAATTTCACAACAAAGCCACCTTGTAACTTATGCTGTAAGACACTGATTAATATAATTTTAAAATCTCTAAACAATACTGGACATAGAGGAACAATAAAAAGCAGCACTGAGTATTCAAATGGTGCCAAAGGAGCACTGAGAAAGGAGTGATCTTAAGCCTTTCACTAGGTGGGTGTGATAACTCAGCGTTTTAGATGGATGTGATGAATTTGGTGTTTGCATCTCACCTGACTCTTGAATAGATGGTATCCAGCCTTCTACGCTCTGATTGCCTTGCCTTCACTTTGGCTTTTCTGAGCTCAAATAAATCCCTTCTGTGAGAATGACATGTAACCATACCAGCCTCATGGCTAGACAGGGTTCCCCAGTTCCTGCAAGGGGGAGGTCACTTTGGACTGTTTCTTTTCAGCTTAGTTGCAAGGATAACTTGCTGATACTGAAGCCAGTGGGAGAATTCCCTTAATCCAGCCCTGCTGACCTAACATACCTGATAGACTGGGAGTACCAAGGTAACTTTCATACACTTTATCACAGGTGTTGATACACAACTGCCCTCCATTCACACACACACACACACACACACACACACACACACACACAAATCCCTGCTTGAAATTATTAGCCCATATTTACTTATAACTTGGTAAGAAAAGCAAAGCAAGAGGGAGAGAGGAAGTGTTGTTATTGGGAGGAGTACAGGCATTATGGTGATGGAGATTTAGATAGCAAGACATGTAGGTACTAGAAGAGTTCCAGGCAGTTCTTGTATGACTTGACCAGGAGCTCAGAAACCCAAGATCCAGTCAACACCCCAGGCCAGCCTTTGTGCATTGAGCACAAGTCACTTCCTGGATGAGCCTTATCAATATTTGTTAACCACGTGGATCACATAATCTGTCATTTCCTGTCTTTCTGACATGAAACCACTTGAAACTGGATAAGTTTCAGTCTTGGAACAAAACAGGAGACACGGGCCAACAAAAAGGTAAGAATAATCTAATGTGGGGGCTGAAATGTTTGCTATAGGAAGGAAGAAAGTTGTGTTGGAAAAAGACCAGACCCTGTTGACAGAGGACAGGAGAGAAGGTGGTGGTACTTTGCCTTTTCTAGTGTTGGCTCTTTGAGGATTGACATGGACGTGGCAGAACAAGGTTGGAAGTGTGGCATGCTGTTCATGCCAGGAGGAAAAAAGTGACCAGGAAGCAAAAGATGATTATCTGGAGATCAGAGGGTGTCACTGGGAGGTCACTGTCTGAACCTCTCTTTTCAGCTTGCACCATTTTAGCCAAACCCTGGAGCCAGACTGAGGGTTGGCCTGTGGGCAGATTTGTGCTGCTGTCAGAAAATACAAGCTCACAACATGCCCTGGGCATTGGGGACCCTGTCCTGGGCCCTCATTTTGCTGTGCCCTGTTTCAGTGAAAGTGATGCAGGAAGCTTGGGAGGGAAGTGAGAGCTGAGCCTTTGCACCATTAACTGTTGAACAGGTTAAATGAAAACTTCTGCCCTCATTCCTTCTCTGCTCAGCATGGGATGAGTCCCTGGGGTTGCCTTTACACAACACACTCTGAAACTCCCACAGCCTCTGAAGGTGCCACAGGACTTTGCACAACGCTCACAAGATGATTGGAGAGAGAAGCTGCAGAAGCACGGGGTGGTGTTAAATATTTCAGTAGCCAGGATTACAAAACACCATTGTTTCCTCATTAAAACATAGACACCCAAAGCAAGTGAAATATTATCAGGCAATGCTGATTGAGGGTGTAGCAGTTTGTGATTCTGACTGACTCAAATGTGCTTTGGTGAACCCTTTGGTTTTAGCCTGTCCCGCTTATCTGTCATTTGATGGCTTTTACTGGCTGGCTGGTGTGTTCCAGGCCTGATTAACAGCACTGCCACACATAGTTTTAATGAGTTCTTGAAAAAGTCATGGCAAGTGGGTGGACTCTGGACTGCCTCGTCCAGATTTGGGGCCACAGTGACCTGGTGCTGAGGGTGTCTGTCTGTCTGTTCAGTCATAGCATTTGATCCCAGATCAACAAAACACACAGGCAGGAAAAACAACACCACACCAAACAACAGTTCATGACTGGATCTGGGGTTGCTCAGCACCTAGAAGGGCCTGAGCAATGTGTGGGGTGTGAGAGTACAAACCAGTGCACTGATGGGCTGTAGCTGCAGAACTGTGTGTGCAGAACAGCAGAAGTTGCAGGGACAATGAATTTGGCTGGATTTGTCTTTTTCTCCTTCCCAAGCTAGAGAATTTATTGCATAATATGTTCTGTAGCTAAAGAGATGTTCATGGCCATTTAAAACACTGACTGAGAACAGAAGACTGAGCAAAGCAGATTTCCCAAATCTGGAATCTCAGCAGTGGCCATTTTCCATTTCTTTCGTGCTTGAAAAATGAGTGAGAATTTTGAAAAATCAGCATGGCTACATCCCCAGGGGAGACTAGAATAAAGCATTAATTAAAGCAAAGAAAGGGAGGTGTCTTATTTGAACTCTGCTGAGCTGGATGGATTACCTATGAAAGCTGGCAGTGACAGGACAGCTGTGTGAAGAAGCCCGTGGCAGAAGCACCGGTGTCTTACACAAACAACAGAAGACAGGGCGGGAGATGCAAAGCCATAATTGCCAGATAGATTTCTTCCTCATGAGGCACTTGTTAAGTCAGCAGAAACCTGCCTCAATTTTCTGTTGCAAGGCACTGTGCTGTTAATTAAGGGGGAAAAAAATTCAGCTATGCCTACTATCACTTTCACAGCTCTTTAGCCTTATTCTGCAGGGAATACTGCCAGGGAAGAAGATTATATACTCTCTCTCTCTCTCTCTCTCTCTCTCTCTATATATATATATAAATAATTGTTCTCCATGTTTCTTCTTTTTTCATTTATCATTGCAGAGAAAAAGTACAGCAATAATAAAAAGGGACATGTATTAACACGAACATGGAGGTGTAAGAATATGAGAATGGCCTGGTGAGATTTCACTGTCCCAGCATTTAGGAGAACAATTTAAATTAGTGCTGCAGTTTAATTAAGATTTTGGGTTACTGGCTTTGTTGAGGTTCTACAGGTAGAACTGGGAAGCCATGGAGATATTTATGCAACTCTCTGCCATGAGGGAAAACATATTTTTCAGGTCAGAAAGCTAAAATCCATTAATAAAAGAGGAATAAGCTAAAATTAATTCATGAAATAGGTAAGACTTGTGACCACTGAGAACCCCAGAGATTTAATTGCTTACAGTAAGTAAGTAGCTACATCTGTGTAGAATAGAATTGTATGAATCTCTGAGGTGGGAAAAGACCTTCAAGATCATCGTGTCCAACCTTTGATTCACTTTTACTCACCATGAACTCTGAATTTGATCTACTAGATCAATATAATCTATATGCCTAAGCTATATTTAAAAATGCCTGGGTTGTTGGCTGGAGGTGCCTGTAGTCTGCATCCCAGGGCCATGGATGCTTTCTCCTCCATGCTCAAGTGACCATTTTACTGCTTGCAGATTACACAGGAGCAGAGGGAAAAAGCAAAAGCCCCAAGAAGAGGGTTTTACCCTGTGCTCCAGCTGAGGCACGGTGCACCCCATAAAAAAAAATGGGGTTCCTTCCCCTTACTTCTGGCACAGTCAGCTGAAATGTCCATGTGTAAGGCACACAACTGTTTTTTTTTCTAGGAATTTGAGCAAAGGTTTTAATTACTGTTAATAAGGATGTGGATTTTCTGTCCTACAAAAAGATTAAGAAAAAATTCTCCAAGCTCCCAGACTGGGCCAAGCCTGGGTACAAGCAAATAGTTTCTTTGCCATGCGATCTAAATTTTCTTCTTTTTTATTTGCTAATGATCTGCAGAAGACAAAAATCACTACAAAATACATGATCCCCTCCCCTTTCATTTTGAAAACACTGAAAAACCTCCATTCAAATCTTTGTTTTTGCTTATTATTCCTGAAAAATTCATCAAAATCAGTTTGATTCCTTGTAGCACAGCAGATCCTACAAATTTTTCCTGGGAAGGGACTTTTTGATGTAAAGCTTTAGTTCAGAGACTTCTGACTTGTTGGGAGCTGCCACAAAATCAGAGAGGAGGAGAAAGTAAGATCTGTCCCACTAACCATCCTTGGGCTGTTTGGCTGCAGAGACATCACCGCTGTTTTGGGGCTTCACCTCCATCCCCAGCCCTGGCAAGAGAGGCAGAGGGAAGCAGGACCCGTGTGCACAAGGGGGTGATAGTGAAGGTCTGCACATCTGTGGTGCCAGCCAAAATACTGTGCCTTCCCTGGCCCTACTCAGCTTTTCCCAGGGCCCTCCCCAGGGACTTGCAGGGATTACTCAGCTCTCAGCAGTATCAGTGCTGTGCTGGGGGTCAGAGCAGGATTTTGGACATGGCTCTGTTTACTCACATCATTCTGGCATGGTCAGTGAATGTGGCAACCTGAAACACTGTTTGAAATCCAGATGTGGTGCTCAGGAGTGGATCTGCCCAGGCACCCAGGGAAGATTAAATCCTCTTGTTAGCCACAGGGCAGCATGGTGTGGCATTTGGTACATTAGGCAGAGATGAGAGAGAATTTTGGAATGAAACCAGAAACTTCGCTGGCCCCCAAAGTCTGCAAAGGTTTGGGAACCTTTCAGTAAGCCTGGATTGAGCAGATTTACAGTTTCAAGGAGGAACCTCTTAAAACACCCTGGTATGTGCATGATTTTGAGCCTAGACCCAGCCACACTTGGCACTTTGGAAGTTTTGCTTTGGGTTTTTTGCATACAAATCCAAAACACAATGTAGACTCAGCAGGGAGGAACCGATGCAGACCAAAACTGCTGAGTTTTGCACAGCTCTAATTATAATCTCTTCAAAGTGCTGGTTTTATTTATTATTGTTTGTACTGTGGTAGCAGTGCAGGGCTCCAACCAGCTCTGGGGCTGCGCTGTGGAAAAGGCAGAAGGAGGAGGCAGCACCCCCAGCCTGAAGAGTGTATATTCTAAATAAACAAAAAAGATAAAGAATGAGGGAAAGACATAAAGCACGTAAGCAGAGTGATTAGGGGGTGCTGGCAAGACAATGCTTTTCTTTGCATCTCTCTCACCCACACACAAAGTTGTGTTTATTTGTCCTGTAAACTCTTTGGGGTCAGGGCTGTATTTTCCAAAATGTGTGGGGAGATGGGAGGCAAGAAATGTGTGGAGAAATGAAGGTGCTGAGGGCAGCAGCAGGAGATCAGCAGCCCATGGGGCTGCCATACTGGATTTCAGCAGCGATGGTGGGAGCAGGAGGAAGGAGGGACAAGAGGAGGAGACCAGCTGCCTTCCTTAGCTTGGGTCAGGTCAGAAAACCCACTGTGACAGCCTGGGACAAGTCAACAGACCACTCCATGCTGCAGATTTGTCCAGGGTTGCGCAGGGCTAAAGTGGCATAATTCTTCCTTGGTGTAAAGTGTGTTGAGATACTCGGGTGAAAGGTGCTGGAGGAATGCAAAGATTTATTTTTCATAAAGCCCTTCACATATTCTTTTCACTGCCAAGTCAAGGCCTGAAGCCAGGAATTTGAGAGAAACATACTCCTCTCTAATTAAATATATATATATATGAATATAAAAATACATTTAAAAAGAGGTCAAGGTATACTTTTTCAAAATGAAGCCTTAAGTTAGATTTCCTAAATCTATATATAGGATCTTACATGAACAGCCATATTTAAAATCAGGAAACTTCATTAAAACTGAGTTCAGGAGTCTGTCTATAAGTTCTTACTTGAAGATGTTTTGCCACAAGGTAGCTGGAAGTTTCATGTCTTAAAAAAAGTTTTTAACGTCTGGTTTTGTTTTTTATTTTTTTCCTCAAGGATTTAGGTGAAGGTTTGGGCCAGTTATTTTATCCCAGTTATTTACCATTCTGCAGCTATTAATTAAAACAAACAGCTCTCTGAAGCTATTTCTCACAATGGGGAAGATTTATATCTTGAAACTGAAGCTTGTTTTTCACTATTTTCTACACTGCATAAACATCCAAGCTTGTTATTGCAGCAATCACCAACACAAGCTCCCAGAGCTTGTGATATTTATTGTTTGAAAAGCCCCAGATCCTAAAGTGAAGTGATTAGATGAGAACCTCAGCTTTCAGTGAAAAAAAAAAAAAAGAAAAAGTAATTTTGAGAGAAACGGGAAACCATGAGCAGAATGCAGAGTCAAGGGTCCAAACATCAGAAAAAAAAGCAAAAAAAAAAAGAAAACCCCACATGTGTTATTATTTTTTAAAGCCTAAGGACACTTAAACCACCCTCCCCCTTATAATTTGGCAGAGGGGGGCTGACTCATGGCTTGTGGCTGCCAGGGCATGGCCGAGGTAGGGGTTACTCATTGCCTTGGAGTGCCCAGAGGTTTTTCCCCAAGGGGCTGCTCACCCTCGGCTGAGCTGCACGTGTTTGTACTGCCAGGTGCTGGGTTCCAGCCACTTCTATTTTCATTTTTTTTTTTCTTTTCCCTTTTTCTTTCAAACCAACTTTACTGAGGCGTTCGTTTATGAAAATATCCTGCACAAGGAATTAACACTGACTTGGCAAATAGAGACGATAGGTCAACTCCTGGTCCTTCCAAATCTGACAGGATCTCTTTAGCTTTCAAAAAAGGAAGAAAAACAGAACTATTCAAAAGTCTTGGCTGCTAAATAGTCAGTAAGGCCATAACCATGTGAAGCAAATGTAAATATTATATGATGAAATGCATTTTTCAAAAAGCCCTCTTTTCTCAGCAGTTAGATGGGCTTTATATACAATGGGAAGATTCATTCCTGAAGGCAACTCCAGCCTATGAAACAACTCCCTACATCTCATGGCCTAAAATATCTATTTTATACAATGCTTTTACCTTGTGAAAGCTCATTCAGCCTCCTGATTCATGAAGGCTGTACTTCTCCCTGCTTTGCTCTCCACAAACCCTCAGGGGAGAGAAAAAAAAAATACAGAGCAGCAACCTGGCTAACTGCAGTGTGACTAAGGGGCATTAATATTGGAAAACCAGTGCGGGGAGTGCAACAAAAACACAAGCAGGAGAAAAACAAGAATGTTTGTGCATGCTAAAATAGCACGTGTCGAAACCTTTTTTACACAAAAGGCTGGGTGGATCCCAGATGAAGCAGCAGAGAGGAGTGTGGTCTTTTCAGCTGGCTGAATGTGCAGCCCATGGCCATGTTGTATTTTGTATGGTTTGCATTTATTCATTTACAGGGGTACAATTCCCACCTCTCTTCAGGGTGCAGTTAAACCTGACTTCTTCAAGGTGTGGCTTCAGGAGTCAGGACAGCTATATATCAGCAACAGATGCAGTCACAGCTCAGAGGAGAGATAAATCTCCTCCTGCAGGAGTGAATAGATGCCAGAACACTCTGAAATCCCCTGCTTTACCAGAGAACCTTGCATTATGAACGTGTCTCACTACTGAGGCTCGGGTTATGCCTGCAATAATAACCCAGTATTGCCCTATCTGTTTCAGACATACTTTGTGAGCTGGTGGAAGACAAATGTTGGACACACCAGTGCTGTCAGCTGCTCCCGTACTCTTCAGGAACACCATTCTTCCTATTCCTGCTGTTGATTCAGCCACACACCCTGCCAATAAACCATGGCAATAGCTGTCTAACAGGTCATCCCCACTACACAAGAGAGGGCAGTGTGCCAGCACCAGACAATTTAACCACCAACTGTGGCTGTTCCGGGATAACCAAATTCCCGAGGGTAATGGCGGCCCCATCTGAACTGATGTGTTATCCCACTGAAGTCCTGAGGCTTCCCAAACCTTTGGAGTCCCAGCTGATGAACACAAAGGTGCAGCCTGATGCAGTCCTACAGTCCAGTTCTGGGTGTGCTGTTGTGGTCCAGAGCAAGCCAGCACCGGGATGTCCACAGCTGGTGAAACCCAGGCCAAGGGTCTCTGTTCTGCCACGTCTCAGCCTGGGTGAGCTGCTGAGCACTGTTTTGTTAAGGTTGCAAGGCAGGGCTGAAGTGTCCTCCAGCCAAATCATCACCTACCCAGTGCTTGCCTCCAGAGAGATGCACGAAGGCAAACAGCTAGAAGGGACAACACCACAAATTGTTTGCTTTTGCAGACAGAACAAGGGACAAAAGCAAGTATCCTACAATAATTTGGCAAATATCTCAAGTACAATACTCAAGTCTGTGGGATGTGGCTTCACAGGAGAGCTCACCACCTAATGCAGCCCAAAAAGGTTGGCACAACCATACTGTTAAACTGAAGCACTTCTCCAGACTTTGTAGGCTGCAACTCAAGAATGCCAGGCCCAGAAAGACTCTGCTACAAAGTCAAAGCAATTCAGGCAGATCTGTAGATTGAAATGGAAATGCTCTCACTGTCCCGATTACTTAATGCCATTTTATTTCTTCATTCCCTTTTGAAGAGAACTGTTGTGTGAGCAGACAGAGCCTCAGTTTTCTTGTTGAAGCTCCTGACGCCAGTGATCCTCTACTTCCATGCAACACAAAGCTATGTGAAAGTCATAGGGTCAATTTGTTTACCTTGCCCGTGGCAAGGCTTGGGTTCATCAGGTTAATTCCAGTAGTTGCTAAAAGGTCTTGAAATTTTTTTCTGTGGTGTCATGTGGCTTTTTCTCTTTTTTTTTCCCTTTTTTTTTTTTTTTTTTTTAAGCAGGGGGTAGCCATGAACTGTTCACAACATATCAAAGTAAACAACATTTTTCTGCATCAAGCTCATCCTGTGGATTAATTCATTTGCATTTCTGGCCCTTTCAAGTGAGGAGAAGTCATACAGATGTGAGCAGTCATTTAAGGATTTTAAGGGTTATGGCTGACATCATCCAAAATTGATACCAGGACTACTCATTCACAGAAAAAGGAAAGATTATGATGGATATACTGATGTTTTGGGGAAAACGGGGCATTTTTAATAAAAAAAAATATATATTTTGCAGCTGCTATTATTTAAGTTCAAAGCCTCTGATGCATCACACTGATCTGTTGTGAATTTCTTCTTTGTTTTTGGTGGTAGAAATTTTGATTTTATATTTCTGATTCCACTGGGTTTGGATTACTCCTGTTATCCTTTCAGATAATGGACCATTGAGCCTGCAAACACGTCAGCTGTCTGGTACCATCAGCTGATTTACATCAGATTTCTGAAACTGAAGTCCCTGGGTTGTGTGTATGGAAAAAGTGAGAACTTCATGACAGTCAGAGCAGCAAAACACTCCTTTGGTCAAGAACCAGCACATCTTAAATATTGCTAGGGTGAACTAGTCCTGTATACAGGAATTAGTTAATCCTGAGATAACTGTCAATAAATTGCCATTAACCATGGCTATTGGTTCTGCAGCCTGGCCTTAGGTGAAATTACTATGTAAAAATCCCACAGTGGCAATAGCAACAAAGTTCAGTGTTTTCTGGCAGGCTCTGTGAGCCCCTTCAATGCAGGAAGCAATAGATTATAAACAACTTTTATTTTAATCCCTGCAGGACGCATTGTGAGAGTCCAAAAACAGGACCTGTTTTTCTCAAAGTCCTCCAGAGGAAAAAAAGTTCTTGATATCCCAATACAATATCAAAGAGATCAGCAAGTAAAGAAAAACTATCTGTTCCTGGCAAGACATCAGAACAGTTCCCACAAGTTTATAGTTGTCCAACTGATCAAAAAAAAAAGAGTTTTGCTTGGATTCAGGACTTTTCAGTGCCAAGAGGTGTTGTTACTTGTGAGACGCCTGGTATTTTCAAGTGTGCTAGCCAAATGACTGCTGAGGGATCATAAATGGTCCTTACTATGTGAAATGTGTTATCTCTGGGCTATTTGATGTGTAAACCAGTCTTTCTGTGAGCAAAATGCTCTGTGGTGTGCTCAATTCAGGCAGCTATTGTGCACACAGAAGCTTCTGTTTGCACACCCAGCCAATCACCTAAAAAGTGTGCACAGTTTTTTCCTACTAAAATACCCTAATTTCTAGTTCTTAGATGTACATAAGTCCATTGGTTTTTGCAGTGCTCACCATGAGCACATCAGAGGGGTTTATTTTCACAGATTTTTTTGGGCAGAGTCTGAAGGGAATCAGATTTTCCCTGGCACTAATGACTGGATATGGGGTTTTTTTCTCTGTTTTTCTCTTTTCTTCTCTCTCTTGCCACCTTCTGCCCTCCCCTGAGGCCAGTGACAAGGGGCTGATTGAGTGGCAGTGGCCAGGGGACAGCTGCAGGGGCTCAGTGTAGCTCTGGTCCCCCAGCAGCGAGACACAAATGCAGCCACCCCAGGGTCTGTGGTTTGCTTGCAGCAGTGTGGGCTGGGCTGGGAGCTGGGCTTCCACACTGAATGGGGACTCAGAGAAAAGCAGCCAAAGCTCAAAAGGGTCTTCTGGCTCTAAAGGAAACCTGCATTTGGAAGGTCAGCTGCAAATCTTTCAAAGCTCCCAGACACTTGTGAGGTCAAGCTGTGCTGGGGAGGGCTCTGTGCTGAGCAGGGAGAAACATGGTGTCTCTGGGAGCACAAGCACAAGGATTTTTGCAAATCTTCCTCAATGTTGACTTAGGCTTTGACTCAGATGATGCTGTAAGGCCGTTTCCATCTTCACACACTGCCTTGTCATCTCATCAGAGCCATTTTACAGTTCCTATTCACCCTTCTCACAGACTAGCAGAGAATATCATTTCTCTAAGGTGACCAAAGTGGTCACTTGAATGCTGATAATTCCCCCAAATGGAAAGGATGTCTGGGGACAACTCACTATTTCCTTCCTTCCTTCCTTCCTTCCTTCCTTCCTTCCTTCCTTCCTTCCTTCCTTCCTTCCTTCCTTCCTTC
>VWYI01018034.1:69954-151579 GCA_013399455.1 Anthoscopus minutus
GCCCCTCCTTCTCTCCCCCCCCCCCACCCCAGCCCTTTCCTAGTACAGAACAGAGTGTCTTGTACGCCATTCAGTTGGCCTGGCTGCAATGGTTTTGTGCACAGGTACAGTGACCTGCTGCTGCTGCTGCTGCTAATCAATCAGGGGAGGCCCTGTGATTTTTAGGATGAAGTTCCCTGAGGTAGAGTGGATGGATGTGTTTCCCTAGGTCAGCCCAGGGTGACAGCTCCTCCCTGTCCCTGTCCTGCCATGCCGTGCATGCTCTCTGTGTGTGTGTGTGTGTGTATTTCTAGGGAAGTATTAAAAAAAAAAGAAAAGAAGAAAAAAAGAAACATTTTCAGGGACTGCACAGAAACCACTGCAGGAGTTGCTAGAGCAGTGTTCATACACTCAAGAGGAATCCCTTTCAGTTCCTCCTTTCTTCAGCTTTATTTAAAAAGGTTTTGAAGGCTGGTTTAATTACGAAAACCAGCTCTCTAGACACCAAACAAAACGGCAGCCTAGCCTAAGTTGGCACCAAGACAGATGCATATTTTGCTCCCTTCTCCATGCCAATCGGCTGTAGCTCATCCAGTGTGTCAATCCAAGTTGGCTGTCTGAAATCCAAGTTTAGTGGCCTGAAAATATCCCGGTCCGGCTTTGTTTCATGTGGTAAACAGCTTGCTCAGTTTATTTCTTCAATGTTCAAAACAAAAATCAACACACATCCTCCCCCTGCAAAAACCCCACATTACTACATATTTTGGTAATAGCCTCTCTTTGCATTTCACCCCACTGCAGGATTTCCCTTTTTTTCCCCTCTGTAGACACCGACCATGAAACGCTGGCAAAACACCCTGCTTTTGAAAAGATAGGCCTGATTCTGCTGGGCACTGAGCTCTGGTGAATGGACTCAGAGTTAAGACCAAACCAGCTGGTTCAGAGTTCTGAAGCAAAAATGTTTGAGGCTGTTTCGTGCTTGCAGGTTTGCCAGCGCCTCTGAGCTGCCTGGCCATCTCCTGGATTCCGCTAAAATTGGATCTGGCCACCTGTGGGAGCAGGCAGGGCTCAGGGATGGTGGCTTTGCAAAGCTGGGTCTTTGCGGAGCATGGTGGCTCCTTGGGGTTCAGCCCCCCCCATCCTGTAAAGGTTTGCAGGACAATGTGCATCAGGCAAGAATAGCAGGCAGTAGCAGGGAGGGTTTATCATGATTTACCATTGATGCAAATTCCCTCCCCTCCCTTCCCCCTCTGCCATTTTAGTACAAATAAAGGGGCCCAGGCTCCCTAGGCAGCCAACAGGATCGGGACTGCCAAAAGAAAACAAACCCAGTGTGGGGAGGCTGCCCACAAAACACGGCTTAGTCAGTACTGAGGGGATGAGAAAAAACCAAACAGCCTCCTGAAGGCCAGGGATGGAGTATGCTTTCCTCAATAATTAAACTCAGTCAAGGACTCATCTCTCTGGGTTTCTTGCTGCCTCAAAAAGGAAATTGGACATCTCTGCAAACCTGAAATCGGGTCTCTGCTTGCCAGCGTTCTAAGCAGAAGCTGCAGTTTTCCACAGGGTACAGCTAAACCCTGGAAGATGATTAACAAGTCACTCGTCTAATTTTCACCTTTCCTGATAGCTTTGTAATTGACCCACTGTTTACCAATACATTCACGGGTCACTGAAGAAGAAAAAGAGATAGAATGTAAAGGGATGAAAGAGATATATAGCTTGGGGAAAAAAATGGAGATTAAAAATGTCAGGGCAGCTGGAGAAATCCCTAGGAAATCAAGAACTATCCCCAGCTGTCATCTTTCTTCTTACATCTTCCTAGTGAGAGGCTACATGTTGTTCAAACAAGGCAAGAGCGTGCCACCTTTTAATTACCATACTTATATGGATGCTTTATATGGGTACTTCATATAGTGGAAATGCTGGGCAAATATTAACTTTGACTCTTTGGAACCTTTGGTTTAAAACAAAGAAGCCTGGGAGGTGTAGG
Organism: Anthoscopus minutus; assembly: GCA_013399455.1. NCBI lineage: Eukaryota > Metazoa > Chordata > Aves > Passeriformes > Paridae > Anthoscopus > Anthoscopus minutus. Next base: position 71,927 of record VWYI01018034.1, read on the forward strand.
GAAACAAACACTGGGAGAAGAGACTCATTTCCAACTTTTAACCCATCAGCAAGTTCGACTGCAGAAGAGGATGCCACTGAGCACAGAGGAAAATTCAGCTGTACTGAGACCACTGTGAAGCCAAATGTTCTGAACTTCCCTGTGCCTTCTGCCCCAGTGCAACCTCTCTTTGTGTTTACATCAAGAGACCATAAGAAGAGAACCTGGTTGCAGGCAGCCTCTGTCCCTCTTGGGCTTTTCTGATCACGCTTTTCCTCTTTCATACTGCAAGGCAGGGACACAGGACAAGCACTGCCTCTATTCCAGGCCAGTGTTGCTGCTAAATTTGGCAGGTTTGGTTAAAATCACCAGCAACAGGCAAGCAGCCTTGCCGTGCCCTGCTGGTGTTGGGATGGAGATGCAGCATAACTTAGGAATATGCCGCCCCATTCCCTGAAAAGCAGAGTGTTTCTGAGACTTGGGTCATGCAGCCTGATGCCACACCGCTGTGGGGAAGGAGGTTTTTGGGGAGCAGGAGGGGAGGGCACCCCAAGCAGCTCTGGGAGGTACCACACCAGGCACAACTCAAGGCCCTGCCAAGCCCAGTTGAGCCTGAGCAGCATGGGCAGGGTTAATCCTGACCACAGCGCACACTTCCCTTTTCCCCTCCCAGGAAAGAAAAGAACATATTTCCTGCAAGGGGATGATGACTTTGCAGTGCTCATAGCAGCTCTCCCAGTGGCCAAGGGATTTTCCAGGCTGGGAGGCTTCAAAAGCCTGGGTTTTTCCACCAAAAGGCACTTTTAGTATCTATTGGTTTCAATTTCAAATTGCTCCAGTGAGGAACACATGGATTCATCTGGCTTCTCTACTAATCCAATAGGATAAAGGCATGGAGGGTTATGCTCCCAAAGGGCATCTGCTTATTTGCAAGCAGTTATCAGGAAATGCACATCAGCGCATGTAGGCAGGCTCATGGCAGGCATTGAGAAAATGCCTGGTTGCTGGATAAGTCTGGTAGGACTTTTATCTCTTGGGAAAAATGATTCATGGTACGCTGCCTGCTGAAAGTCACAGGCGTTTGATTTCTTCGCTGCTTCTCAGGAGAAAGAGCAGAAGCTCCTTTTAGATAGGTGAGGAGGAACAGGAGAGGAGAAGCAGGAGAAAAAAAAAGAAAGGAGAAAAGGAGGGTGAGCATTATTTGCTGGTGAAATCTTAGCACAGGGACTTGGTGTTATTTCACTGGAAGCAGAAATTCCATGCTCCTGCCTTTGAGAGAGGGCTGGAGGAGCAGAGAAGGGTGAGAGGGGTGTTGCTGTGTCACTGCCAGGCAGCCCCACCGACCTCTCAGGTGCAGGCAGCCTGGCTTTGGAAGGCTGTCAGCAGGAGGGTGACAATGGGAGTGTGTCTCCTGGAGAACCATGAGACCCTCAGGGATACAGGCCCATCTCCAGCTCAGGGAAGTTTTGATACCAATGGGAAACAAAAGCAAAAGTCATTTGCTGCCCCAGGTGCAGCAATACAGCTGTGTTTAATGGAGGCACAGACATCCAGAGGACAGGGAGGATCGCCAAACCCAGGCTTTTTCCTTCTCAGCAATACCTGGCATTTTTTTTTTTTTTTGGTCTGGATGCTGTCCATCCACAAAGTCAGGCCCCCTTCTCTGCTCTCAAGTTTCCCCCCAGGATTTAGATCTTAACACCTCCAAATGCAACTTGGCTTCCTTCCTAGAAGGAGCAGGCCTGTGGGAAAGGGGTTGCACAATGGCTTGGTTCAGTAGGGACAACAAACCTGCAAACCTTTTCAAGCCCAAATGCCAGGGTGATTTGCCTTTATACAGGAGGGGCAACCCCACATCACTGGAGCAGCTTCCATTCCCAGAGCTGAAAGACTTGGGCTCTCTCTCTGTTTCACATCTGCACAGATGGAGAGGGCACAGTGTTCCTACTTTGTATAATAATGTCTTATTTGCACAGTAATCTCAGCTGTGGAAAGGAAATGTCTCCTCTGGCCCAAATTGTGAGCTGTTAAAAATCTGGCAGATTCCATGCTGGAGGTGGCTGCATTTCAGTGGTGGGAAAAGTGGCTTTCATATTGTTCTGGCATGGTTCTTGTAAACTGAACTTCTGTAACACTTCTCTTTGAGATCCATGGGAGTTTTTGCCTTCTCTAGGCCTGTGGTGCAGGACCATCAGTTTGTAAAACTGACTGAGAGGAATGCTATAATGAAGTTTGTTTGTCAGAGGTTTTCTTTTTGTCCTTCTGTTTAATTTCTCTTGAGATAATCAGAGTTGACTTTTGCATGTCACACTTAAATCTTTTTCAAAACTATCTGCTCTCAACAGGACACAACTCACTTGTACAGTTATGTCAGTGAAGTGCGTTTTTTATACATGTGCAGATGCAAATGACTGTTTTATGACAATCGTCTTGTGCAAATGACAATGACTTTGTCTGCTAATGAGGTGTGCTACTGGGTGCCATTTAAAATCAGATCCTTTCCAAGGCTGAGGTGAACGTTCAGCATGAAGACTTCATGAACCAATGTCAGCAGCTTTTTTTCCCTGCTTCTGCATTTGTGGGCACTTTTTTCTGCTTGTCACACTGTGGGCCCATGTAGCTTTGTGACTCCACAGGAAACGGATAGAGGAAACTGATGCAAGTTAAAGATAGTTCAGAAAACAAAAATGGTTATTATTCAGCAGGATCTATTCCCTGACCTGCTCCATTGCACGACCCCACGAACAGTTGTGCTGGCACACTGCAGAAGGTGGTGTGCAAGGATGGAACAGGGTGATCAAGACTTCACAGAATCCCAGCATGGGTCACGTTGGAAGGCACCACAGTGAGGCAGCTGGTCCCACATCCCTGCTCCAGCAGGGCCAGAGCACACAGCACAGGATTGTGTCCACGCAGTTCTGGAATATCTCCAGTGAATGAGACTCCACACCCTCTCTGGACAATCTGTTCAGGGCTCAGTCTCTGCACAGGGAAGAAGTTCTTCCTTCAGGTGTAACCTTCTGTACATCAGTTTCTACCCATCCCTCTTGTCCTACTTCTTGGCACCTCTAAAAACAATCTGGTCCATACTCTGACCGCTCCCTGCAGATACTGACAGACACTGAGAAGACTGAAGCAGCTGCAGCCTGGGTTCCTTCTCAGATACTCCCATGGTTTATTTCTGAAGATCTGTCTGCAGGGTCTTTTCCAAGGAAACATCTTGCCCTCAATGACTTAACAGAGGATCAGAAGCAAGCATAGACTCACCTGAACACGCCTGAGGCTGCAGCTCAGGCAGTCATCAGGGTGATGCCCTGTTCTGGGCCCTCAACATGGCCTGGCAGAACAAGGGCAAACAAAGAGCAGCCTGTTTCCTCTGGCTTTTGCTCGAACAGTTTAAACCATCAATGCCATTAAGGACAGGCTGTAGTGGTGGCACCCAGTAACTGGGCTGTAGCTGTGGTATGTGAGATCTACTGTACAACCTTGCAAGATCTGATGGGAAAACCATTTAGTTCAAACCATATTTTGTGCTGCATCTTGTCCCTCTTCTTATACAATTCCAGGGAGCAGCTGAGTTTTTTTTCTCGTGCAATAATACTTAAAAAAACCCAAAACCAACCCAAACCCAAAAAAACCAAAATCCAAAGGAAATTAAACCACAAACAACTATATTCAAAAAACAAAGGGTCTGGCCGCTGCCCAAGAAAACAAGGAAATTTAAAGATAAAGCAAAGTGTCCTTATTTCACCCTGTTGTGCCTGAGGATGGCTGAGGTTTCCAAAGAAGGCAAGACACAGCTTGTCCCGCTCTGCCAGGGAGTGGCCAGCAAAGGCCAGGCCCTCCCAGCAGATGAGCTGGACTTAGCCTCACTCCTTAATGGGAAAGTCATGCAGCAATGTTGAAATGCAGACGCTGGAATCGAAAAGACCTCTCAGCCATGTGTGCGGCTGGGATGGATTAGGACCAGATGAGCCCAGACTCACTGATGGGCATGGAAAAGAGGCAGACTCAAATGGGATGAATGTCCCTCAAACCTACTGATTTGGGCAATGTTTTAAAGGAGCAAGTGGGCCCTTTTAAAATTTTATTCTTTTGTGATACCAGTTTTACTTCTATCACAGGCCTCCAGAAAAGCTAACTCTTATCATTTATATTTGTAAATCATAATTAATTTATCAAAATCTATTTGATTTATTCTTGACTAATTTGAATATCAAAGAGATTTCCTCATGGCCGTGGTGAATGTCTGTGCTTTCATTTATGGTGAAATTAAAAGGCTTAGGCACTGGGCTGGGATGGGAAGATGTTCCAGACCACTGGGAAACAATATACCAACCCCCACCCGTGACACCTGCATTCCTGTGAATGCTTCTTGCAGGTGCATGTCCTGGGACAGGGTAAAATGCATGCATCTGATTTTGATGTTCACTTTGCTCGCTGAAATCCCATTAAACAAATGAGTTACATACTTTTTTCCTGTTGTTTTCTTACTGTCATGTTTAGACTCTACTATTCACCCTGCTCTCAGACACATCAATATTTTATGCCATGAACTGAAAGACCAACAACAAAGACAGTCCTTTCAAACCTCCTGTGTCTTAAAGACAGAAATTGTTTCCAAGCGGTCAGAACATTTTACCAGCTTTTCTTTTTGACAATGTCCTTTTCTAATCCAGGAATCAGAGGTGGATCCAGGTCCTAGAGATGACTTCATTTATAAGCAAACTTCCTAGAGACAATGGGGTGCAAAAGCTACCTTCTCCTTGCAGCTCCATTGGCAGAACCAGCAGCTCTGAAATCCAAGTTTTTTGGCAGTTTGCAGGGGCACTGGGAACCTAGAAACCATCTCTGAAGAAGCACTCTTTGCTCTGGAAAAGCTCCCTCCAAGGTTGCCAGCCAAGAGCTTCTGGGGAACCACAGCTTCCCAGCAGGCTTGGAACATGGGGAGCTGAATTCGGTCTCCCATGTCCCAGCTGACAGCCCTAATTTCAGGCCTGCTTATTATTCTGGGGTCTGGCTTTCTTTTTTGATACATACAATTTCAAAAGGTCTCAGTTTCAACTCAACATGAATGAGGGAAATTTGTGGAAGCTTGAAAAAACTTGGCAGGATGGAAAAGCTCTTTCTCACCCATCTGAAGTCTTCTGTTTTCTTCTGGATGAGAGTAAGAGTTTTTAAGCTTATCTAAATTTTCCCAGTAGGAAGTGAAGACTCCTGCCCAGTGAATTAGTGAAAATAGCTTGCTTGTCTCACTTATCTTTTGTTGAGCCTTCAGAAGTGCACACACACCTCCCTGAGCTGGATACTGTTCAGCGTGAGGGACAAATGCTGGTATCCAGCATGGGGACTCCTACATCTGGTTCCTCCAGAGGCACTCCTTTACTCTGCCCTTTGAAATGTCTCTATGGCCAGTTATTTAAAGCTGCACCTTTTCTTACTCTGGCCCTGAGGAATCGATGCATCTGGCAAGAGACTGTAGCACCATTTCAGAGCCATTTGTGTGAGATATTGATGTCCAGACTCTTAATAGTTCTTACCAGCTGCTAAATAACTGCACCTTTTGAAGTGATTCCTAATTTACCGAAGGAGTGCAGTGCTGCCTTTTGACAACTGGGCCCTTGTCCATATTTTTCAGTAGCTGGGTTGCAATGCAGGAAGCTGTTGGAGAATTAGTTTGAACTTGACACACACACAGATAACGCTGCTAAAAAGCGCTTCCTCTTCAAAGGGTTTGTGTCTGCTATGCCTGTTTGCTCGATAGCTTGCAGCATGGACTTTCTCCAAGGAAGCCTCCTTCCAAGCCCAGTCTTTGTGTGGAAGCTGGCATGGTGTCCCTGCTGTGGGTGACTCAGTGGGGAGTGTGCACAGCTCCGTGTTCCCAAATGTCAGCTCCTTGCCTGCCAGCAGCATCCCAACTGCATTTCCCAACGAATGAAGGACTAACAGGACAGGCATCTGTCTCACCCTGACATTTATCAGCAGCCTGAGAGGCACAGCTCCAGTGTGTAAACGCTCTGCTTGGAGCCAGGGCTGCAGCTTGCCTCCCCTGTGGCTCTGACTCACGGCACCACGCCTGCAGGGTGGTGGCTGTGAGCTCGGATGGGATTAGGCAGCACAGGTGGCACCACCTGCTGCAAAGCTGTCCTGCCCCAGCTCACCCCCCAGTGACTCCCAGACGGGTAAGAGCCGGCTCAGTTGCTGAAGGGGAAGTGGCCAGGGGGACAATGGGCTCCTTGTGCTGTTCAGCAGCATCACTGGCCTTGCCACTGGCTGGCATTTGGCACAGCTCATTGGGCTGGGTGCAAATGGGGCGAGTGGTTTTGGCTGTGCCCCTCTGGAAAGGTGTCAGGAAGAGTCAGAGGTTTGTGTTGATCTCTAACACAGACTGGGGCTTTCTCTTTGCCACGAGATCCACAGGGATGTGAACCACTGCAGGCTCTGTCACAGCCACTGCAGGCTGCAGTTTACAGCTGCTGCTCTCCCTTATTCCTGTGCTTTCTTTGCTGTGCTTTCCACTCATTTGGATGAAGTACCTAACTAGGCATGTTTCCTGGGGGAGAGCCCAAAACCTCCCTAGAGCCAAGGTGCTGCACCCTGACAATGTTGCTACCTTTGCCTGCAGCCTAAGGATTTAAGCCGGTGGAGTCACCTATTGATAAAGCCACCACTGAGTGTCCCTGTCACTGTCATTGCTGACCACAAGAGCAGTTTTGAGCAAGGGAACTGCCAGATGACACAACCAGTAGCATATTCTGTGCTGTTAGATAGGAATTGCGTGTGGCCTTTTTAAACAAATCCCATGTGGAGGCCAATCCAAAGTCTGAGTCTCATTACAAACCTCACCTCTGGGCACCCTCCCTGCATCCCTCAAGCATACAAGAGGTGGGAGCCTCTGAACTCCATTCTTTAGCTGTCTGGCTGCACCGCAGAAGAATCTTGGTGTTCAGAGGATTGCTAGGGCAGCCTTTTGTTTTTTATTCTGATGCAGCTTCTCTGTATTTTTTACCAGGGCTCCAATATTTCGTGCACATGAATGTTGTATGCTCCATGGGCATGTGTTGTTGGGCTTGGTTTTAACAGACAATAAAGTGATTACAGAAATCAAAGTGGGTATTGACTTCCTCTATCCCATGCCACAGAGGTCACTACCACAGCCACCTCTCTTCATGAGCTTTGCCAGAAAGCCAGGTAGCTGCAGACTGACCCCAAAGCAAAGCAAAAAGCCTGCTCTAGTACACCCCTGCTCTAATTTATTGTACTGTGCCACAGTGCCAAGATTACACATGGGATACCAAGATTAAACTCTGCTCCTTGTGGAAGGGCCCTTTAATAATTCCAGGTGGAGGTCTGTAGGCCAAGTATGGAATGCAAACACCTGGGAGCCCAGTTCAGCTCCAGGAAACTGAGAAGCAGGACTGATAAATTTACCCATAATCATAGCTTCAAGCTTCCTCTTTAATTAAAAGAAAGTTCAAGTGTCTCCTTCTCTACAGCCCCCAAATGATGAGACGTTTCTAGTTGTATCTTGTCCTCACACGCTGTAAATATGATTTATATATGTAGTCCAAAAAAAGCGAGGGTTTGAAATTTTTGGAGGGCACTGTATGTTCATTTGAAAATCCAGAGTATCCTTAAGTGATGAGTATTCATAGTAATGCCAGAGTCAGGAGAAGCAATTGGCACCATTTGTCAGAGTTCATCCTTCAGACAGTTCACTTGGGAGCAATTTGATTTCAAGTAAGCCTGCTGAGAAAAAAGGAACTGTGTTCCCTGCAAGTCCATTTCTAAATACAAGGACATTCTGATCTACATATCTGTGTGAGTCTAGAAAGAGCTTCATCTTGTGGGGCTTTTGTTCAGTTTTCTTCATTTCCTGAGAGCACATCCTGCAAGAAATGCTCAAAACTTAAAAACCTGATGACATTAAAGTGCCTAGATTCATTTACTTCCCTGAATGTCATGTGGTGGGAAGACAAGACAGATTTTCTTGCCTCTGGCCTAGTCCTCCCTTTCTGATCTGGAGATGTCGGCACCGCTAAGGCATCTTGGCTTGGCATTTGCTTTATCTGTTGTTTGCACAGATACTGCTCTGAATAGTACTTTATTTTTTGTGGTACCAGATGGCTGGATATTAAAGGAGGAAAACACTAGTGGAAGAGACATTTGTCTTTTCTGAAGAACAACAAACAGAGCTCAATGTTGACCTACAGCCTCCAGCTGTCTGGTAGAGTGGCTGCCCCAAGCTGCAGAATATCCATCCTTACTGCAGCCAGCCTCCCAGCATTCCCATGCATTCACACACTTTAGTGCTGATTCTTCAAATTACTCAAAAGTACCCAATGCAAATTAATGAAAATCATAACAATATATTCAGCCCTTGATTGAGGTACTCAGTTTTTACAGCTGGTGTGTACAAGTTCTTGTACTTGTGTGTGCTGTAAAGTTTTTAAGAGTGTCACTAAATTGACAGCAAGTGTTAATTAGGGAGGCAGGAGGAGGACAGAAAGGTTTCTGCTGTCACACAACTGGTTTATTGGAACAGGAACAATGCATGACTTTTAAATGCTCATATCCATAGTGCTATGTTGACATATTCGTGTATCTTTAATACATTAAAGTTAAAAAAGACAGTTTCCTTAAAGCTCCAACCATCCCTCTGCTCTCTTAAAACCATAAGAAGTCAGGAAAGGGAAACTTTGAGTTATGCACCTTAATATGGTTTATGTCACACACCTGATAGCAATCAATTTTAAAATGTTAAGCATTAGTAGTTTAAAATTATCTTTTATTATTCAATCAATTTTTCATTATTTGTTGCTATTAATAATTATACTTTTTAATTATTATCTATTTTTATTAATTATTATACTTTTTAATTATTATCTGTTTTTATTACTTATTTCATTAGAGCCTGGGAGTCTCCTGAAATCAGCTACCAATCCATTCACATCTGAAGGACCTTACTAGGACCATGTCTTTAATCAGGAGTGCAGCAACAAGCTGGTTGTACAAACCCCAGTGGCTGAGGTCAGTTTTCTCCTTTTTCCAAGGCAGGCAGACTCGTATCTCTGGTGGTGACTGCTCTCACAGCTGGGAAACAAACTGTGCCCCCACAGACTCCTGCTAAATGCATCTTTCATTGCTGGCAGTCATGTGCAGTGGGCTGAGGAGGAAGGCTGGGAATGACCTTCCTCTCTCAGGACAGCTCAAGGAGTTTGACACTTGGAGGGGAAAAATCTGTGTCTGGCCCCCCAGCCCCAGAAGCTGGAGTCAGAGCCCCTGTGCTCCCCAGAGGAGTGCAGGCATTGTTGGAGCAGGAGTCAGGCCACCCTGTCACCCCTGGGCTCGGCAGGAGAGCCACCCTGACCACAGCAGCTCACACAGAGCATCATTCAAGGGCTGCTCAGAAACTGCTGAATGAATCGAGCCATTTGTGTGACATATGTAGAAAAATGCTACATCTGTGGTCATGATAGGGCCTAGGATTGAGGCAAGCACAGTCCAGGGGCACTGCTGGTCACACACTGAAGCACAGACTTAACTACATTTGTACACTTCTGAGCATAGAGCTGTGGGTGCTGGGGATGAGTGTTGACTGAGAGGTGCTAAAATCTTATTTTGGGTGCCTCATATAGTTCTAGATGTGTCTACAAAAAGCCCTTTTACATCTACAGAAACGCCTTTGTAATGACAAGGAGAGGCTGCTGGTGCTACACCAACCAGGCCCAGGGCCAGAGTGCTCTGTGTCAGGGGAAGGAGCCCAGGAGAGAGGACTGGAATGACACTCCCTGCCTTCCCTGGGACACTCCCAACAGGCAGAACACACAGAATTCTCCTGCCTGCCTCCACCTGGCTGAACACACTTAATGGAGAGGGGACAGAGGTGACAAGTCCCTGCCCAGCACAGCAGATATGTCTCCTTTGTGACTGTCTCACCTCCCCACTAAACACATCCCAAACCCCAAATTTGGGAAATTGATAATTTCCTATTCAAGTAACAGGATAAAACTGCTTACTTTTTATGCGTGTATGTTGCAGAGGGAAGGCTTGGTTTCATTTATACTTTTCTACTGCTGGTGTATTCACACCTGAGTTGCTTCAAAGTGCCCCAGATCCCTTGGATGACAGAGGCAACCACAAGGTGCCCTTGGACAGTGGGTGACAGTGGAATTGAGCAGTGACAATGACAGTGGTTCTCTCATATGGAGGTATCAGCCTATGTCTCACCTCAAAACTGTTTCCAGAAAGGAAAAAAGACTGGTTATTGATCATGGGAAGCTCTCTGTTCCTGAAGGAACTGAAGGGCCCTTATGCAAACTGAACCCACTTGGTGGGGATGTTTGCTGTCTCCCTGGGGCCCAAGTTAAAGATGTGAAGATAATGGAGATAAATCTTCCCAACCCTGGTGCAGCCCCAAGATTATTATTCATTACTGTTATTCCAGCTGGACAACAATGAAGTTCCTTCAAAAAGTCTGAGGTTAGTCAAGAGACTTCAGGGCCTTGGGATGACTGCTTAAGGGATCTGGAGCCTAAATAATGCTCCTCTCTGTCTCAAGGAATGAGAGAAGAAACAGGAAGACCCTGCAAATCAACACCTTGCTTTGAGCCTCAGGGGCAGAATTTTGGGTTTTTTGATTGAAGAATAATAGAATCATTTCAGTTGGAAAAGACTCCTCAGATCATGGTGGCCATGCCCAGGCTTATCTCCAGCAGGTCCAGTTTTTCTCTCTTTCTCCTTTCAAGTCTGGTGCAAAGGTCTTTCTGTGAGCCCTGCTAACTCCTGCACAAAGAACTTTTTCCACCTCTAAGGCAGATGGACCCTGCCTGTCACCAGCAGGGTACATCTCACTCTCTGAACTACCTAAGGAGAGGTGAGGTCAGGCTCTTCTCCCAGGTTTCAAGTGACAGGACAAGAGGTGACACCAGCGGAGGTTTAGATTGGATATTGAAAACACTGTTCACTGAAAGGGTTGTCAAGCACTGGAAGAGTGATCAGACATTGGAATAAGTTGCCCAGAGGGGTGGTGGAGTCACAAGAGATGTCTGGATGTGGCACAGGGGATGTGGTTTTGGGGTGGTCATGGTGGTGCTGGTTAATGGTTGGAAAAGGTGATTTTGAAGGTCTCTTCCACACTGATGATCCTGTGGGATAACCCCAGGATCAAACCCCACTTGCTGTCCAAGCAGCACTTGCCCAGAAGTGCAGGCAGTAAATGCAGAGCACTGTGTTCAACCAAAATTAAGGAGCTGCTGCAGACATGCTGATGTATCCAGCCACTAGTACGGGATAAATTCAGTGTAATGCCTTCTGAAAATCTGTTTGTCACTTCCAGATGCTTATGTTTGTAGATGGTTACTGATCTTGGGGGCTCAGATGTAAGTAATTAATGTTCTGGCCCTGTTAACATTCCACTTTCTTCCATTCTGCAGAAGCATCCCATTGTAAAGCAGACAACAATGAAAAGCATGTCCATTTTCAAATTGTTTAAATATATTAATCATACAGGCCAGGGTGGATTTTCATTAATCATTTTTAAAGTTGTGTATGGGGGAGGGATTAGCTGACAGAACTGTGCAATGTCACTGCCAAAAGCCCTGACTCTTAGTAACTGTGTATGAAATTAGAGGGAAAAAAATCTTTAGCTTAGTGACCAGACCATAATATATTTTTACAGCTGCCAAGGTTCTCACTGCAGATGTAAACCAGAATCTAAAGGGATCCTGTGTGTGTGTGTGTGTGTGCTGCACTATGACGTCCTACTTCCAGCAGCACTGGCATTAGTTTGGTTGGAGGCTTAGGGTGGAAGGGGAGGGCAGGGCTTGGCAGCAGTTGCACCCTGGCCAGCACTGTGTTGTACACCCAAACAAAATCATTTAGGGAGACAAGTTTCATGCCACGAATTGCTGTGGTATTTAGAGTGTGTGTAATGGCTGTGAAGAGGCTGGATTCACTCCTCAGGTGTGGGGTGAGGCTGGGCTGTGAGGAGATACTGCTCCTGGGAGCAAGTGCAGCATCAGAATCACAGAATCACAGAATTATCTGAGTTGGAAAAGACTTCTGAGAAGATCTAGTCCAACCTATGACCCGACCCCACCTTGTCACCCACTGACACCAGAGTGCCACATCCCATCTCTTCTACAACACCTCTGGGGACAGAGACTCCGCTGTCTCCCCAGGCAGCTCATTCCAGTGCCCAATCACCCTTTCTGTCAAGAAATTACTCCTGATGTCCGGCCTAAACCTCCCCAGGCACAGCTTAAGGCTGTGTCCTCTCGTCCTGTTGCCTGGGAGTCACCATGGTCTCCAAGCATCAACCTCGCCCTTCCCACCTGAGCACAGGCAGTGCAGGGCCAGGTCAGCTCTGCTGCAGTAGTCCCCCCTCCAGGCTGTGACATCTTTTAAGGAGCCTCTTCTGTCCCCCCAGTTCCCCAAGAACAGCCTTTTGCTTGACCAGAAAATGAACAGTCAGGAGCTCAGACACAGGTGAAGCCCAGTCTCAGCACTTGGCTGGTGGCTGGTGCAGCTACAGGCAAGCACTGCAAAATTGAAACTCAGCATGCAGAGGATTGTGCTTGTACTTTTGCCATGTTTTCTTTTAAGTTCCCTTAGTACTTGTATTGCATGAGCTCTGAAGCTCATAATGTCATAATTCATAAGTACCATAATCCTGTTTCCACTTAGAGGTTTTCAGCAAATTTTGCAAATAAACAAATGGCTTCATTACATGTATTAAATTCAAACTGAACAAGATGAAGATACCTGAGAAAAACAAAGTACAAAATAAAGGAATAGTCACAGTGAAATTGCAGTAAATAAATTGTAAATTCACAGTTCATAAATTGCAGAGAATAAATCACAATTTATAAATCACATATTACAAATCTCAATTGCCCTTTAAAATCTCCCACTCAGACTTTTGAATTTCTTTTTTGATGCTGATGGCCTAATCTGTCACCTGGCACTTGCAACAAATTCTTAAGAGGAATGCAAAAAAAATATTAGCTCTATTAATTATGTTAGAAAGTGATGTACAACCTTCGAAACATAACCTCTTAGATGAAAATAGATATATCCCTCTTTTCTTACATTCTGTATCTCCCACTTTTAACAAAAAAGCGCAAAGAAACATAAAATGGGTCTGGAAGGGCAACTAGTTTTGTAACACTTTCCTGGAGGATGGAATAATTTGGACTTTTTTCCTTCAGACTAAATCTGAAGCATGTTTGAAAAATGAGAAAGAATTTTATGTCTGAAATCCTCAAGGGATATTAAAGCTAACAGGCTAAAATGTCTGCCTCAGATATGCTCTGGAGGATGCACATAATGTCCAGCCTTTGAAAATCTGGATATGCTCCAGCTTGGGGCTTGGAAAAAAGGGCCTTAATGAGCCTCCAGTATCTGCATGTATTGTTCAGCAGAACATCTCAGGCTGGGTGAAAGATGGATGCAATTTGTGGGGATCTAAACCTAAGGCAGCAGCTCCTGCCCTTATTTGCACTGCTTCAAAGACTTCCTGTGAAGTCTGGGAGATCAAGGAAAAGGGAGAGATCAAGGAAAAGGGAGAGATCAAGGAGAAGGGAATGAACTGTCTCAGCCTGACCTGCCCTTTGGCCAGGCTGTCTGGGGACGTGACATGGGGCAGCTTTCTGAACCATTCTGCTCCCCAGCCCAGCAACCTTGGGCTCAGGAGAGGCTGGGATTGCCTCTGCCTTTGTCCACATCATCAGCTGTGCCATCACATGGACCTCAGAGTTTGGGTGGCCATATGCTGCTGCCACTGGGCAGTTCCACTCTTTCCCTCCTACACACTGAAAAGGGAAGTGTACTTGAAGGTTTTCTTCCTTTTTTACCCCCTTGGCTGGAAGAGAATGCCCTGAAAAGCTACTGAAAGGAAACACAGGGCAGGATGCAGGAGTAAGAAGTACTCAGATGGACTCAATTTAGGTCAGATTTCTGGAAACCCACAGCTCTATCAATTTTCAAACTGTGAATCAGGAAAAAAAAAAGTCATTTGTAGTCCATGCTACCCTTGGCTCTCTGCAGTCTGTAAAGGGTGTTTTTCATCCCAAAAAGCCGCATACTCCTGGCAGTCCCAGATCTGCTCCTGCTGCCAGGGGAAAAATGAGGGAGAAGATGTAAAGTGACTGAATGGCATAGGAAATTTTAGAGAAATATCCCAAAAAATTATTAGCTAGAACACATTGCACAGATTAAATTTTACACCTAAAATTCCCATCAGTTTGGGTTTGACAATGAGAGGTTCACCTTGAGGAGTGACAGACTAAACAAGAGAATTTTAGAAAGTATTATTTAGCCTTGGTGCAGACAAACAGGGAAACAAAAAAGTCAGCTCTGCTCATGTCTCAGGATAGCCTTGCCAAGAGTGCACTGTTCCTGGCTACCTTAAATGTCTTTGGACTGTGCTGTTCCTTGTTTCTATTTTGCTTCACAATTGCCCCCAAAGTAAAAAGCACTTCAGATAAAACAGAAAAAACTGATTAGCAAGTTCTACTAAGTGTGCAAGATCCAGCCTCCTGAAGTGAGACCAAGCCAAGAAACGTAATGGAAATTTTGACTGTGTTTGAAAATGGTTATTGTCACAACTTCAAAGCTACTCAACCAGTTTTCTGCATACCTAATCTGCTTTTAACATTTCACCAGTATACTCAAAATCTATTGCCTGTATGTCCAATCATCACAATAAATGTGCAGTGTTGTTGTTGGCATTCAGAGCCCAGTTATGCATTTGCTTGTTTGCTTTCAGAAGCACAAGTAAGCCATGCCAGTTTTCCTGATACTCAAGAATAAACAGAAGGGACAATTTTGATCCAGTAAAATTTGGTTGTGAGGGTCATGAACAACTAAAAAGCTGTGTTTGTGGGTGATAGGATGGAAATTGCATTGATGACTTGCTGGTGTACAACCACAATAAAACATTGTTAATCAGCTTTGATGGAAGATGCAAGTCTGTTACTCCAATGGATTCAGTGGGAATAACAAAAAGCCTTTTTGTCAGATGGGGAAGGATCACCAGCATCTTTTCTGAACACCACTGGCCCTCTAAACTAAACACACTGCTAGTCTAAAATTTTTTATGCAGCCATGGAAAATAATGGAAATTAAGGTGCATGGCCAAAATCCCTATCCTTCCCTGGGAAAGCATTTTAAGAAAGTTGACTGTCCATGGGGAACACTTACTGGAATCCTGTCATAAAACAGATGAAGTCTGAGCTTATGATAGCCTCAGATGCACGAGACTTCCTGAAAAGAAAATTCAGGAGAAGGTATGTTGTGTTTCCATTAGGCTGGAAAGAACAAGAGTGAATTATCCTGTACAGAGCTGTGCTGCTTCTGGCACCCAAACCAGTTCACTTGCAGGCAGCATGGCTCTCTCTGCCCTCTTCTGCCACTGATTGTCCCTTTGAGTCCTCCTTAAATGAACAAGGAAATCAGTCTAGAGGTTCTCAATCCAGATTTCCCTTCCAGGAGGTGAAAAGATATGTTGAGGTCAGGTAGGTTGCATTTATTATGCTGTTTTACATTCTATTTTATTGAAGGAAGTCTAGCACAGGATGGGGGCTATTCTGCAGGCAGATGATGAAGGCAATGGGTGCCTGTCACAGGACAGCACCGGCCCTGCAGCCCTGGTGGTGTTTTGTGCCATCAGAGGGAAGCCAGAGGGGTCATGTTCCCATTTGGTCTTAGGAGGAAAGGTTTAATCACCCCCATTTTTTGCCAGCTGGGGAGGCACTGAGCCAACAGAAAATTGGGAGGGGAAGCAGGAGACAACCAGGTTTTGGGAATGGGAGCGAAGGGGGCTGCCAGGCCTCGCTGTTTATGGTTCTGTTTTGAAATAAAACACGTTATTACACCTCTGCAAACTTGCATTTTCTAAGCCGGCCCAGAAACACAGCTTATGATCTTGTGGCAGCGAAGTCTGGGAGCACACATAAGAGTAGAAAGGCAAAAGAAGACAGGCTGTGGTCTCAGCAGCTCCTTGTGCTGGCAGGAGCAAACCTCTGCATAAAAGCAAACCGAGGAAAACATCCATCTGATATCCTTTCCAAACTGCAGCTTGACTCAGTCACGGCTCTGTTTTTCAAGCTCAGCTCCTTTGTTTCAGCCCTACTACTGCTTGTTTTTCAGATCGACTATTTGCTGCAGGAATTTTGCCTTTAATTTCCCAGGCAGCTGGAGCTTATTAAATGTGATTTTCCAGAGCAGTATTTTATATCAGTACCCGATAATGGCTCACCTGTAAACACTCTCTCTAACGAGCACCTTTGGGCGCCCCTGGCCGTGGTTGGCACGGCAGGGATGCTGGGTAAGAAGTCTAAGCCCCAGCTTTCTTCAGTGTGTTTTTCCCCTGCTTCCTAATCTCTCCTGACATAATGTTGAAAGTTATTACTTAGCTGCATAAAGAAAACCATCTGTCAATTATTCACCTGCTCACATGTGGGACCAGGTATCCAGAAGCTGTTAGTGCAAGCCAAGGCAACCACTGCCCAACTTCTGAGAAAGCAAAGGTCCACTTTTAGTCCTCTGATTCAATCATCTATGTAGGGTAAGTCAGTGAAAAAATCTGTTCTACCTCAGAGAACAACTGAGACTCCTCCAAATACTATTTTTGACATCCAAGCCACAGCTGAGGACCCTTTCAACTTCTTTTGAGAGCATTTGGAAAATAAAATAAGTATTTAGGTGCACATCTTGCTGAAGAGATGTATGGAGGTTGGTTGTGCTCATGTGTCAAGTGTATCCTCATGTTGTGTACTAAAAATGCGACACCCAAGCTCCAGTCAGCATAAAGAGTGCTCCTGTCAGAAATGAGAAAACTTACTGCTTCTCCAGTTTCCCTGTCATGGAAACTGGACTTTTCAGAAGTACTTGGTGTCTGTTGGAGCCTGGTCCTGTCACTATCAGTTTAACAAAAATTTCAGTTGATCTAGATGCTGAGTAGAGAGCTTTGGCTGTGTGTGCCTTGTCTAAAATGCCCATGTTTTTTGCCTTACATCCTACAAATACCAAAGGAAATTGTACCAAAGGTTTTGTGAGACTGCTTGAAAAGAGCATCTGGGAAAAAAGTCCCTTTGAGGAAACTCATGACCTGTAGGCAGACTTTTGCTAATGTTATTCCACAGTAGATATTTTCTGCTTTGGTTAGCAGAATCACTTGAGGTCTGTGGATTTCTTATTGGCCTCTCTGGAGCTTGAAAGGAGAAAAACTGGACTTCTTGTTTTGGCCTTGTGTGCTTGAATTTACTGTAGCATAGTCTTCAGTGGACACTGCCCCTCTGGGTCCATAGAATTGGGAAAAAGCCAGCATTTAAGAGAATCCTTGCTTAAAATCAAAAGATATATGTTGACAAACAAATATCCTGCAATTTAAAAATCTGGCTTGTGATGTTAATGTTTTCCTTGTTCTTAAAATCTTTTTTTTCTTCTGGTGATCTCCAAGGAGAGTCTGGGAGTTCTGAAACAGATTTATCTAGATGGGTCTTCACTGACACCCCAAATCCAGGGTGGGTAAAGCTGGTTGGGTTGGTGGGAGTGCCTCAGCTGAGATCTACTAAAAGAAAAAAAAGCCTAATTCCCACAGAAATTATGCTATATACCAGCAGCAACATTGCCAGACCTGGGGAGGGTTAAAATACTTGCTAATAGATAACACCATACATATGTTACTCACTTCCCTGTAGAGGGACTTGAAAGCTTCAGGAAGATGTTTTTTCTCCAAGTCTCCAAACTGGATGGAATGAT
The DNA here is from genome assembly GCA_013399455.1 of Anthoscopus minutus. NCBI lineage: Eukaryota > Metazoa > Chordata > Aves > Passeriformes > Paridae > Anthoscopus > Anthoscopus minutus. Next base: position 89,672 of record VWYI01018034.1, read on the forward strand.
AAAATAGTTTCTTTGAATTATAAACTCACAAATAATAGCAGTTATAGCTTGAACTCCCAGAAATAATGTGCTAAAGATTTTGTAGAATATAAACTGGGATTACATTTCCAGTAAATAGCCAGCATCCATGGAGCAGCATGTCAGCTACTGGAATAATTGTGCCTTAACTTTGCAGATGATCTTTTATTTGTGGGTGCTCCATCTTTTCAAGAATAAAAGGAAGAGGAAAACAAAACACAGTCGGTGTTGGTTACAGTGAGATCATTCGGGTCACTGCTGAGCATTTTCAGAAATCCCAGGCAATGGATGCTGAACTGCTTGTTGTGCTGGCTGGATAGGAAAAATGTGGAATCTATAGATGCCAGAAGCAAAATGGCCAGCTTAAGGCAGCATTATCAGCAGCTGTTTTTTGGTTTTAAGTAGAAAGTGATTTTTAAGGAGGTCTATTGGGAATACTCCTACAACTGAGCCCACAGCAGCGTGCTGCTGATGACTAAGTAAATGGAGATGGAGCAGAGTTGAATGGTTCCCAAAGGAGTTGCCATATTTCTTTCCAGGATTTCTTGGACAGGAGAATATGTCTGAGCTGTTTGTGATGCCTTCATAATAAGTATGGTCCTTGTGAGACCTGGTATACACACACTGCTCCAGCATTTTGGTGTGTGCAGTGTGTCCAAGGCACTGGGAACACCTCAGGCTGCCACTGCACCCAGCCCACAGGGCCAGCCCTGGCACCTGATCAGCCCTGCTGTGAAAAGCAGCACAGGGCTGGCTCTGTCTGGGCCAGCTCTGGTCCTCCCAGACATTGCATGGGCATGGAAACACTTCTGTGTTGGGAGGTGCAATAGGATGAGTGGGAACTGAGCTGGGCCTGTTGTGTTTCATGTGAAAAGCAGGATCCCTGTGCACAGGCTGCAGAGCTGAGCTAGGATGGCTTTTATTGCTTTACAGGGAGCCTCTCTGAGATGTGCACAGGGGCATGTCCCAGGGAGTTGTACAAAATCTCCGGATTTTCCCAAGACAGAGATGGAAAATTGGAAAAACTCTAGCATGAAGGATATTTCAGAATTTGTATCTTCCTCCCAGCAATGTTTAAACAATTTTGCCAGCATCCAGTGTTTCTCTTGCAAACAAGATGCTGTACAGTCAATGTAGCAATGAAGAAATCACTGCTTTGCTACAGCTTCAGCAAAAACTCAATTTACATCTCACAGTCCAAGGATGCTCAGACCTAGTCATAGGTAATAGTGTGTTCTAGATGCTCCTTTCTTTGGTTCTTAAAACCACCTCTTCCATCCAGGACATGCTTTTGCTAAACACATTTCCATGTCAGTTTATTTCAGAATACTTTGTTTTTACCTGCAGTGGGAGCAGCCTGTCAGCACAGAGGACAACTGTCAGGGGCACACATGCTGCAGATGCCATTAGAGGCAAGTCAACCTTTTCAAAGACATTTTTAAAATATCATCTCCACAGCCGGTGTGGCCATTTGTTAAAGACAAATGGCACTTGGGGAGCCTGGAAACCAGGGTCAGCCATTAGGTGGACCTAAAATATGCGTCATCTGTTTAGTGTTGTATCCCCTTACGCGCTGCCTTTTCTCAGAAGGCCGGTCCCTCGAGGCTGGGGAGATCAGAGGGAAACAGGAGACCCATCTGCAACCTGGTGGTGAGCCAGTCATCAACAGATTATCTCTGCTGAGGGTGAGAGCCACGGGCTGAGTGCATCTGTGGCAGGGACAGCACCAGTGCCACAGCCGTGGCAGCCGATGTGACCTCTGGCAGGGCACCTTCATGTGGGCAGAAAAAGAGGGGTGGGATTGTTGGGTGAGTCACTCGGGAGCACTTGGCATGGGTATAAAATCAGAGGGCTCAGCCTGGCCCTGTGGTTTCCTTTCTTTCTGGGCAGGGACCTGCACAAGCCGGAGGAGCTGCTGGGTGGATGGTATTTGCAACCGCTTTATTTTCCCTGGGCTAAAAATACTCTGCAAACTTGGGTTTTATTTTCCATTCCTAACAGCTGAGCCCTGGTCTGGAGGGAATGAATGTGTTATCCCACTGTGAAAACATCTAAACAGGTGGAAAGGACAAGGGAGGGTAGAAAGAGAGGGTGGAGAGTCTGGTTTTAGACAGAAATCCTGTTTCTTTTCTAAAAACAGACTGAAGGCCCTGTAGGCAATTTTAAAACTAAAACTGGTATTCACCTTGTCATTTATTTTCTTATGTGAAAGAGCCTTGTGCTGGAAAACACCAGGAGGAAAAGGGTTATGGAGACCCTATCAGAGGAAAGAGAAAATTGTGTGCATTGTGCTGCTCTTTTCAGTCAGACCCAAACATTCTGCCAATAAACCTTATTTTTCACCTGTAACTTTGTTATGCCAGCTGGACTCTCCTACTCAGCTTTACCAAAGGGTTTTCTTTTATCTTTTTCTGAGAAAGCTCTTTATGAAAACTCTCCTAGCTCTGAGACAGCCCTGTTGAGGCATCCCAGTGCTGCCTGATGGTGCTGTTTCTGTAGCCACCCCTGTGCCTCAGCACAGAAAAAGCTATCAAACAGGTTGAATTATGCTAAATGTTACATTTCCCATTTTTTCGGTATGGAAATATTTTCCACTAAGAAGTGTGATCCTGCCTGGTAAGACTCCCTTCATCCAAATCCTTTCTGGATTGCAAGTAAGTCTACAAAGGCAAGGGCTAATGCACTAATCCATTCTGGTACTGAATGTCTTTATAGGAGCTTTTTAGGGGAGAAAAATAAGAGTCCAGAGACTTGTTCTATACAGAATGTAATCAATAAAGTTATTCAAAGTTTTACACAAAAGCACTCACACGGATCATTAGGGCAGAAACTTTAATCCACTGAGGTTTAGAAATGAGGAATTTCTTAAGTAGCACCTGAGATTTTTTTTCTTCTACAAGTCTTTAGGGCTTTGTGGATTGTAAATCCTGAAAAGACACTTTTTTTTTGCCCCAAATAAACATTGTGGAGGAAAAATGAAGAGAAGGGATTGTGGGACATGATGCTCTTGTGGTAACTTCTGCCACTGTTATCATTTGTGTGGCCTCTTTGGTCCAAAGCAGAGGGAAGCAGGGGAGGTGGCCTAGCCTGTGGGAACTGTGGCATATATGAATGAAAAGACACATCTAGCTGCTACACTCTACTCAGACAAGGCTGCTGGATGTATTAGCTGTGTATTTATTGCACACTTTTGTTTTGCAGTGTTGCTGACATCAGACTGCAAGCGCATTTGAGCTGTTTGTATTAGGCCTCCACAGCAGGTCTGGTGGAGATGGGAGGCTTCTCCTCCTCCACAAGGTGATCTGGGGCCTTTCCAGTGGAAGTTTAGGAATCCTGTTGTTGCTGGATGAGTCTGGGTGCATTATCCAGAGGTGCCTTGGACAGCCACTTCAACTAAAGACGTGTAAGTGCGTGTTAGTTTTATGTGTAAGACTAAGAATGAATTCATTTCAGGGCTGTCAGGGGCTCATGGCTGAGAACAGCTGATTTAGGCTTGTTTGGGGGCACCATGTCTGCTGGAGGGTAAAGGAAAACATGTGGGAGAGCTCCCCAGAGATTTCTTCTGCTTTGTATAAGCCACTGGAGCAAAAGGTAAGTGGGGTTTTTAATGATTCCTTCAGATTCCACAACAGGAATGGCCAATACAATGTACTCAATCAGAGGAAAAAAAAATTAAAAAAAAAAATAGAAAGAAAAGCAGAGCCAGAAGAACTGGTTGGGTCACCACCAACAGAAAGATTTTTACTTCATCCTTGTTACAAACAGTCACATTTCAATACTGAAAATGTTATGTGGGCACTGGTGAATTGGAAATGCAGCCTGGCCAAAGTTAAACAAACCAAAAGCAAGTGCCTGAAAGGGCAGAAGAGAGAAAGATGACTGAAGGAAAAAAACATGAGCAGGGGTAAATGATTTTGCTGCCTGATTGCTGGTTTCAAGGTTAAAGAGAAAAGATGAAATCAAAGTACCCATTAATTCTAACTATTCAATCTAACTTAGTTTGCTAATGCTGCAAAACCACTGGTTCACTTTTATCTAAAATTGCAAAAGCGTAATTCAAAGCCTGTTCAAAGAGAATAATGAGATAGCCTGGAAGACCATTACCTAAAACCCAGTTACAATTATATGTTATCTCTGTGGACTCAAGTTTTTATTAGCTTGCATTTGCCCTCAGGGGCATCAGACAAAGGCCATCTATTTGTCAGGCTCTGGAGGAGTGCTAAGCCCTGGCCCTTTGGACAGGGTTGAGGACAGGACTCCATCTTTCTCCCTGGGATTTCCTGGAGGGATGTAAGCATGTGTGCCCTGTGCATGTCCTGCACCAGTGATCTGCAAATGCATGGCTGCATTCCCCTGGGGTTTAGTCTCCAGCAGGAGCCCTGGTTTGGCTGAAACACTTGCAATCTTATCCCAGGCAAATGACTAAAATGGATTTCTTTTTCAGCTGAGCAAGATTTCTAGACAAAAAAACTGGATTTAGAGCTGGGGGAAGCAGGAGGGAGGACTGCTGTACCTCGTGTTGGTTAAATACCCCTTGCTCTTGCCTGCTGGTGGCTGCCTGATAATCTTGTCTGAGTTGTGGGCAGAGTATGGCTCATGTAGAGGCAGAGGAAGTATGTTAAATCCAAGTAAGTTCATGATACACTGGACAGTTGGGAGAAGCTAATTCTTACTTTGCCCATCAGAAGCCCAGTCTCTCCCTCTGCAGCTGTGATTTAGTAACAGGGTACTGTTTTGCAGTCTCAGATTAGTCTGTGAGTACAAAATTAATTCCTTACATAACTCAGCTATGAAATTAATGGATTGATTGATCCTGATGATTTGATGTTATTCTGTTAAGCTGTTTTGCCAAGACAGAAAAATGTGTCATGATATGTTTATTTGTATGCTGCAGGGCATAAATGAAAGAGTTGATTGAACTGTTTTTTATTAAAAAAAAAAAGAAAGATAATATCTTGGCTGTCAGTACTCTCTTGCGTCTTTACTGTCTTTGATTCTTTATGGCCTTCACTGGCTTCATCGGGCTTTAGATCAGATAGTTGCTAATTAATCTTAAAATCTTTACACAAATGACAATGGCAAGTTCACCACGTGTGCAAATTCCTTTATCTTCCGGGAAAATGTGAAGCTGACATCATAAACCTGAGGCCTACAGTAAGTTCTGAGGCCACTTCTGCCACCCGTGCAGAAGGATCATATATCAACCATCAGGTGTTTCCTTGCCAAACTGCTAATATGAGGAAAAGTAGGTTTGTGTGTGCTGCTGTGTGTGATGTCAGGTAGCTGTGGTGAAGAGTGACTTTTAGCAGACACTTTTCTAAGGAAAGAAACATCCAAGATGTTGTCTCATAGCAGAGAATGATGGCTAAAGGCAAAGACAAAGGATACTCAGAGATGGTAAAACTGCTACTTCAACCTACAGTGGTAACATACCCCATGTGAGCAAGAAGTTCAAGGTCCCTCTTATTTAAAATGTTAGGACATGGAGTGATGTAGAAAGAGGTAAAAACTTCTCTGCATGCTCTCTAAGACTTGAAGACAGCTCTGGAAGGAGCCTCTTACAGAAAGAGATTTTAAGACAAGAAGTGGAGAAGCAACTGTTGTAGTCTGGACTTGGATCCAGGCAAAATCTTAACTGTGGTGAATAAGGACAGCTCCATTGGCAGGTGACAGAATGGTGTGATTATCCTGTCACCATGCTGAGCCGAAGTCTCACATGATCTGGCTGATGTGATCAAATGAATGTTTCTTCCACTTGACTGCAGCTTCTCTGAAAGTATCAAGCCCTGGTCTCTAGGGTGAATGTAGAATTTTGCTCCTCGTTACTACAGATTATTATATTTCCTGTGCCAGTCACTGGAAACCTGCCTGAAAAGACACAGATCCCCGTGGAGCAGCAGCCAGAACCTGGATCCCAAAGCATCCCTGAAAGGGCTGTGCAATGGTAAGTGCTGGGTCATTCTGAAGCACTTCCAAGCCATGACTGTTATTTTTCTCTGCTAAAAACCATTAAAAAACTCTGAGGAGTAACACAAATAACAGGGATGAAAGCCTGATCTTTGTCAGAGATCCAGACACTGACTGCATTGTAGTTTCAGCAGCGGGCATGTAGCTGATTTAAAATCAAGGAGGCAAAATAATATAGGAGCACTCAATGTGGCCATGGAAAACTGGGATTTAACCCTTTTTCAGCCTGACCAGTTGCAGCTTGGAGTGAACAGCTGCCATGTATTTCGTAAAGGAGGAGCTGTTTTTGTTTTTGTTTTAAAAAGAGCATTCAGATCAGCTGAGTTTGAGCTGCCAAAATAGAGCTGCCAAATTTATCATTGACCAGAAGATTTGTATGGGGCCAAAGGAGGTTGGTACAGAGAGATTAGAAGCAGATTATCAGCATGCTTTTAGCTTTATCTGTTTCTAGAAGCAAATAACTAGCCTCAGACACAACCTCACTTGTAAAATAAGTTCTAAAATATAAATTAGTGATGTGAAAAGACTAAAACTAAAGACTAAACCTAAAAGTTTTAGGAACTGTTATTTTTGCCAGAAGAAATTAATTCCTTGAGGACTAAATTTCAGTCAACGTGGTTTCCATAGCTCTGCTATAAAAAGCCAATTTCAAGAAACTCATTTAGTTCCTTATTTCAAATCCTCCCTGCAGCCTGCCTGACGAAGAGAGGGGAAAAAAAAGAAACAGTTCTGATGACAGAAATGGGGTCATGCAACTTCTGGAAAATGGAGAAAATTGCTGGTAATGATTATTTTTTTATTTTTTTTAAATTTATTTTTGGAATCAAGTGGGTTGTTTTCTGAATTGAGTCACAAGAGCAGCTCCCAGCAGGAACACTGGGTTTATCTTGTCCAGGAGAGATTGTCACCCAGGGAAATGAGTATAATCAAGTTGAAAAATGGCATTAATTTGTGCTTATGCCATGTGTGGTCCTGGTAACTTTGGAAATGAAGGAACTGCCCATGGTTTGTCAGCAACACCCAGATTTCCTTATGTTCTCCATGGCAGCCTGGGTGTCTTGAGTCACCTCTTACAGCTTAAACAGCCATGCAGACAGCACTACAGGATTTTTGGCAACACTGGGGAAAAAGTAGTTGGTTTAAAACTGGTATGTTTACATGTTTTTCAAAGCAATGAAGATTCAAGTACTTTCCTTATGCCCTGTTCGCTTATGTAGCTTTGAAAGCCTCCATTAAAGAAATTGTGGACCTTTCTGGAGAACAGACATGAGTCTTTTTTCATATTTTAAAACTTACAAAAATTTACTGGACAAAAACAAGCTTAAAATAAAATATTGTCCCATATCTCATCATAGGCAAAGTGATAAAGGCAAATGGGAAATTAAAATTTTGTACACTGGTCTAGATAGTAGATCATCTAGAGCGGGTTTTTCTAAGACAAAACTTTGTGCTGCTGGTACTCTCACAGTGATGATTAAGAAAGCAGACCTTTCCAGCTAACATGATGGGCTCTTTGGCCAGAATTGAAAATTGTTGATTTTGTCCAGCCTCCTTCTTTCCTGGGAAAACATCTCCCATGCTGTGCCTCCAGCACTGTTAAATTCTCTTCTGCCTCCCCATTCTGTGTGTCCCCACCTGGTGAAATCCACTTTTCCAGTGCAACACAAATCCTCAGGAGGCTGGATCAGAAGGTAAGGCTGAGGTCTGCAGTGTGTCTGTGCCAGGAGAGCATCCCTGACCTTCCCCTTTGTAAGGAAGAGCTGGCAAAGGGATGGACCTTGCTGCAGGGTTAGGACTGGCACGTGTGAATGGAAACACTTGTGCCACTAGAGATTCACCACCAAGGCTTTTAATTTCCCATATGACAGCGTCCCCTGTCCTCCTCTGACAGCTGGATCACTCTTGGGGGACTTAGGACTTATATCCCTTCCCAGGTGGTTTTAAATCCAGGAATCGCAATTGTTACCAAGAAATCCAGGACAATGCTACACAGAAAAGGGCATCCTTCTCAATAAAATGCAAGTTAACCCCCAACTCCCTCCAGGTCACTTGACGAATAAGAAGCTGCATTTTTTTCACAGGGATGTCCTGATTTCTCTACTCCAGGCCACTGTGACACTGTTTTGGGATAGGTGACAGTTCTGTGCCTGGTGGGAGATGAGGGAGGAGCAAAAGCATCCACCCTGCTGAAGGCTTCCAGTTCAGGGTGACCACTGGCCTGTCCAGGCACTGACCTTAGCAAGGGTGTGATACCTGCTTGGATGGCACGAGCTGCCTCACAGCCCCCTAAGGAGAGAGATGCCACTGCTGCTCAGGGTGAAAGTAAACCTGCATTTCTTCCTCATGGCAAAGGTGTTTGTGAACCTGTGCTTGAGTTGAGGGGGTGGGGGCAAAGAAAGAAAAGACATAAACGGGGCCCTGCATGTGCCAAATATATGAGCTGTTCTAAAAGTACGATGTGTCATGGGCTCATTATCCATCAATGCTTCATCACACTGAGTTTATGGTGGCATTAAAACTGGAGAAAAAAAAAAAGACGTCATTTACATGAAATGCTGGAGACACTCCCTCCACTCTTTGATTCCTTCAGTAAGCTGGAAGGAGGTTTGTGTGTGCATGAGAAAGTGTGCTATACAATGCCAGCCTTTATTCTCTCCTTGAATTACTCATACTGTGCAGTATGTAGCAAAAAAAAAAAGGAAAAAAAGGAAAAAAAAAAGAAAGAAAAAAAAGGAAAAATATTTGAGGCTTATTTTGCTGTTAAAAAATAACAGTGAAACACTGGAGCCTAGCTACAATGTGAGCAAATGAACTAATGGAGTTTATTTTTCAAGTGGCTTTTTTGAATGCTGGTATCTCTCCATGCTTCATGCTGCAGTTGCTACTTTCCTCTGCACACAGGACAACCCAAATTCTTTCCACAGCCCCCTAAGCCCTGACCTCAACAAAGGAGTGACTGTTGTCCCACTGCACGAGGTTCTGCAGGCTGTTAAGCCACAGAGGTGGAGAGCATCAGGCTGGTGCTGAGGCAGGGGCTAGAAATTTGGGATCACCAGTGCAAGGGATTGAGGCAAGGTGGAGAGCTCTGCATGAGACCCCAAATCTCACTGTAAGGCACCTGTCTAACATAGGACTTGAGAATTCAAGGGCTGACCTCCTTCTCTGAGGTTTTGGGTTTTTTTTGAACCTTCTGGGTTCTCTCTCCTGACCAAAAAGGGACATGATTTAAAATCCAAGCCATGGCACAGAGCAAGGAGGGATATGGGAGGTTGAGGCCAGTGGTCTTGGAATGGGGCAGTGCCTCAGAGCCAAGGGGACACAGCCAGAGAGGGGCAGAAGACCCTTGGAAGGACGTGGGAGACAGAGCAGGGAGTGCAGGGCTGTGTATTTACATCTTGTGTTGACATCCACCCTAAGGAATTCACATGGGTGTGTTCTCACTGTCTGGCCATCAGCTAAGGTTTAAGATTTTTGACTGCTCATTTTGGAGACTCTTTAGTTTTTCAAAGTTAATTTCCTAATTTAGGCAACTCACTAACCTTTTTTTCCTCTTTTCTCCATTTTTTGCGAAGTGAAGAGAGTTGACTTTTACTACTTATGGCATTATCCAAGGTTTCTTCAAGCCCAACATAACACAATAGATTGGACTGGCTCCAGAAGAGTTTGTTTAGTCCCATATATAATTATTACCTTGTAAACAGGATGCACCTTTAAGTTATAATTTAAATATGATAAATGGGCCAAACCCAAAGAGTTTTATTATCCCAGGACACAGTTATTACCAACTTAACAGGAAACACCTGCAAGTTATTGTTAAAATTAGCAATGGCTGAAAAATGGGGAAATCATTTTTGTGGAACAAAAAAATAGAATTATTGAAGTTATTGCATTCTAAAAGGTTCAAATGTATTCATTCGGGCAACATTTTATGTATCGTTTTTATTGGAATTATGTCTTAATGTTCTCATTGGCAGACAACCATTACAATTTTCCACTGAGAACTAGTGTTTAGACAAAGGAAGGGTACTAAAAGGATATTTGAAGCCGTGCAAATTTAAAATCTCATTGAAAATGGTCAGAGGTTGTGATTCAGTGAGGAGAGCAGTCTCAGCAGTGGGAGGTGTGAAGGTCACTGGAGGTTTTAGGAGAGCCACAGAGCATTGGTGAAAAGTCAAGAACTGTCTGTAAGCAGTATGGTCACTATCTGAGAGAGCCTTCCCAGCAACCCAGTGTTGATATGCTGTTTGGTGGTTTGTTTGTTTTGTTTTCCTTTTTTTATTTTTGAAGAAAGTTCTTCAAACTTATTTCAGAAAGTTCTGAAAAACCATTTGAAGATTTTTTATGGCTTTGAAACTGTTGTTGTTTTACTGGATGTCCTTTGTCTGATATCACTGGAAATAAAAAAGACCATTTTACATTAAAAATCAGGAAGGGAAAAAAAGATTTATTATTCTGTCCTCCAGATTAAAATGATCTGCTGTATGCTGTGTTTTAAATGCTGCTGCTACATTACTGTGCCATTGCCAGAGGTACAACCATAAATCTGCATGTGTCTCAAATGACACCATTAGGCTAAACCTTGCAGGAGTGTCATGAAACTCTTTATGAAAACAGCTTTCCAATTTTTGAAACAAGGTTGCATTAGGCTGAAGGACCATTACTAAATTAATTAGCATGGAGAATGCATAACGATGTGTTATTGAAGAGACCATCAGCCGGAATAGATTATTGTAGAGGCAAACAGTTTATTCTGGCTTTTTAGCAATAAAGTTTTTAGTGCTGGAAATTTTAAAATTTAACAGTATTTTTTTTTCAGAAGGAAAATGGGCATAGTTGGTGAGAAATTTCATGAAAAAAACTTTTACAATGGTGGAATATGTCTGTAAGAGATGGTTTTGAGAATCTGTGAGTCTCAAGAGACTTCCACAGGCCTGGATCACTTAAATATGGGAATGGGGTCACTAAGTCAGGAGGAGGCTTTAGAAATGCTACCTGACACACATTGCCTGCTCAATCTTCCCAGACAAGATTAGGAAGAGTGTAGTTTGTAAAGGCGCTTTTCATGTAAAATGTACTGCACTAATTTAAGGCAGGGTACTGTTTGGATGAGAACACTTCTCCTTTTTGCAACATGAACACAGAGACCAGAAGGCTAAGCAGACTGGAAATTGTGGTAAACAAAAATGAAATTGAGTTATCGCCATCCTTTACTCCTTGACGTCTTTAACTTGTCATTTCCCTTTAAATTCCTATTCGCCTTCTAAATGTGGGAAAATGAAATGTTTTATTACTCAGCCTTGTTATAATTATTGGCTTTTTACTTTTGCTACAGCGACATGGTGAATAAGAGAAGTGACTGCAACACATGCTGCTCCTCTTTCCCCTGGTTCCATCAGACATTCCCATTGTGCATGCACAAGGAGGAGAGGACATGACTGAGTAATCAAAATGAGTCACTTTTCTATCTTTGGTGAAATAACTCTCTGTTCAGCATTCCCCTCTGCCAAGTAGCAGGCAGCTATTGCAAGTAGGTAATTGCTCTGCTAACACATGCCAGGGCTCAGATAAGAACCAAGCTGGGTACACGCAGAGTATTAACAAATTCTCCAAGCCCTGACTCTGCAGAATAAGATTCAGCATTTTCATCCATGATAATATGCTCTAATTAACCAGTGCACGGTACTTTACACTAAATACAGGGCTTGAATAGAACTTTGGGAATGGGATAATGGAGGCTTATTAGGTTAATAAAGAATCATGTGTTCCAAGGCTGACTTAAAAACACAATTAGACTTCCTTTAAAATAGGCCAAAGTATTTCAGATTTAATCAGTCCCCTGGAGGTTATTGAAATTATGAAATAGTTTTGGCAATCGATAAGTGACATCATTTTGCTGTTCAGAAAATGAAATGCTCTAAAGAAACACTGAGAGCTTTGGTGGCTAAAAGCAACCTGAAAACAGCCTCAGAGACTGGATGCTTTTTTTGTCCAGCATTTGGATAGAAAACATTTTATTACAAAAGTGGGAACCAATCTCTAATATTATGTGAGATGTATAAGATGTGTATTGTCCCCAGAGCAAGGGCTTCAGGCACTTTAATGAGTTAATGGTGGCTTAAAAAATGCTTTCACAATGCTCCTTTCTCCTCAAACCTTGGGAATATCACAGAGTTTTTCCATAGAGTTCCACTGGCCAGTTTTTGGTCACCTGGCCTACAGCTCTGACTATCTTGGGTGATCCATTGTCTGTGAAGCACCACTCCAGTGGTGTCCCTACTGGCCTCTCCTTAAGCCTTTTTGGCATCTGTGTGACAGCAGTGGTGCCTTCAGCTGGCCAGAAACATTGGGCTGCAGATATCCAGGCACCAGAGACTAATTTCAGAGCTCTGTGATAGAACTATGTGACTTCTTTGGGATGCTGGGGGATGGGGGGCTGGAGTCAGCACTTGCAGCCCAGAAAAGCCAACTGTGTCCTGGGATGCATCAAAAAAAGCAGGATCTTGGCCCTCTGCCCCACTCAGGAGAGACCCCCCTGCAGAGCTGCCTCCAGCCCTGGGCCCATTATAGGAGGGACAGGGAGCTGCTGGAGCCAGGCCAGAGCAGGGACACCCAGGGGATCAGAGGGATGCAGCAGCTCTGCTGGGAGGAAAGGCTGAGGGAATTGGGATTGTTCAGCCTGGAGAAGAGAAGGCTTTGGGGTGACCTCACTGTGGCCTTGCAGTGCCTGAAGGGAGCCACAGGAAAGATGGAGAGAGACTCTTGACAAGGGCCTGGAGTGACAGGACAAGGGGAATGGCTTCACACTGACAGAGAGCAGGCTTAGACTGGGTATCAGGAACAAATTGTACCCTGTGAGGGTGGAGAGGCCCTGGCACAGGTTGTCCAGAGCAGCTGTGGCTGCCCCATCGCTGGCAGGGTTCCAGGCCAGGCTGGATGGGGCTCTGAGCAACCTGGGATAGTGGAAGGTGTCCCTGCCTGTGGCAGGGGGTGTGGAACAGAATGGGCTTTAAGGTCCCTTCCAACCCAACAACTTCTATGATTCTACAACTCCTGCATGGATACAAACTCTTGGAGCTCTCAGTCTCGTAGAATGATGGGAGTTTATTCTCTGTTTTTCTCAGCAATTTTCTCCCAACAACTTGAAACAATTGCTGGGTTGGTCTGACATTTGACAATGTTGTCTGAATCTTTCCTTGAGTCTTCTGTTGTGAATGTATTACAGTATAATACTGTAGCACACACAGCATTACCTGCATTTCTACTTTTTTTTTAGGGATGATTTATTTTTACATATACAGCCTGAAATGTATTTGTTCTGCCAGCAATCTGTGCCATTATTCCTGCTTTTTATCAATTCAAATTTTTCTTAGCTGATTACATAGCAACTGATGAGCCAAACACCCCAGGGCCTGATCATTAGGCAAAAATCCTCACCTGAAATCAAAGGGAGTTTCAGCCTAAAGGGTGGGACTGTCTGTCATGAATACTGAATAACATCATCAAAATGGATCACGCCATCATGTATGCGTAATCAGAACAGCCAAATGTGTTTTAACCTTTTTAGTGGAAATAATATTTAAAAAGAAATACCGGAAGGGTGGGAACACATCTGAGGAAAGAGTCTGCAAGTAAAATTTAGCTCATGTGACTGGTTTGGTACATTAGTAGGGGATTATTTCTAGGACTGGCGCCGTCAGAATTTAATCTTTCCTTTGCAGATCTTCTCAGATTAATTTGAATTTTCTCACATTTTAAAAAATCAAATATTCACCCAACTTTTTTTCAGTTTTTCTCCACTCACCACCCATCTTCCTCCATCTTAGCCGAAACTAAACTCTAGCTGACCCATAACTAATACATGAAAGACTGTAACTCTCAATAGCTGCAAAAAATATTTTAAAACACTTCAGCCTGTCAAGGCACAAACTGTTCTCCTCCTCCTCCTCCAGCTATTCAGTGAGTATCTCTGTATTTCATTGCTATCACCTCTAAAAAGTATCAAAGAGACTTAAGCATATAGGACAAATCTAGGCTTCTATGAGGACTCACACATGCTTTGCATCGAGCCCAAATTTCATAAATAAATATCATAAAATACAGGTACTTATACAGTCAGCTTGATGTTAGCCCCCCCAGCCAAGTGATATGCAGGAAATCTGTGCAGAACTGACACGAGCTCCTGAATGGCAAGTGATTATTATCTGTGGATCTCTTCTTATCCCATGATGTGACAGAGGTCTGAACAAAGGTCAAGACAGGCCATTAGGAAAAATATTGCCTGAATTCTGTGCAATTTCTGGAATTGTGCACAGAGTTTTCAGGCCAGTAAGAGTTCTGTTTAACCACACACTTCGATACTGCTCTATACTGGCTGCACAGAGTAATTAAAATAACAAAGCCCATAGCTGTGTTTTGTTTGCCTCAAGTCTCACTAGAATACAATGAGATAAGAGAGTGGATCTTCCTTTCATGTTCTGGAAGTCTGCTTCCTGTTTCCATGTGGATGTGCACTAGGAAACAGCAGGTTAGGTGTGTTTGGAAGTGCATCTGTCAGCCACTTTGCTCACGTAACACTTGTGTGATATTTGCCTGGAGCAGAGGTGACTCTACCAGGCTCTTGCTGTTTTTCAAGGCACCAGCTGGTGGTCATTCTGCCACTAATTTTCCCCAAAAAGGCAAAAGGAAGAATTTATCTTCTTCAGTGGATTAAACACAATTTCAGCCTAAATGCTGGGAACATAAAACTCAGCACCCATTTCTCCAGTGCGAGGCTAGTCCCTTTCCCTTTGAGAGGAGTAGGCACATTGTCAAAACAGGAGAATCCAGAAGAGCTCATGGAAATGGAGTTTTGGGTACCCTGGTGACGCTGATGTTCACACGAAGTGCCACCAGCACATGGCTGGGTAATGCACAGGATGACTTGAGTAGCACAGGGCAAGATTTTACCCTTTTTCTGTACATAATTCTTCATCCTGACTCTTTCTAGCTGTGACCAAGTCAAACACCCCTAAAATCCGAGATGGCTGCATTCAGCAAAGCTGAATGGAGGTGCCTTTGTTTTCTCTCCATTTCATGGCTGCACTTGGGGCCCTCTTTGTTCTTGAAATGTTCAGTTCTGCACATCTGGAGCTGTGCAGTGCCCCACCAGGAAAGGAATACATTTGCAGCAAGTGTAAGGATAAATATTTACCAGAACTCATCTGCAACAGCACATCAGGAAAACTATTTAAAAACAACAACAACAACAATAAAGAAACTAGCCAAGAAATAAAGGAGTGGTTATCCCATTGCCTAGACTGATCTATTTTTACACCAGTAATAACAAAGAGATTGGCAATGAATTGCACTTATTATCTTCAATACAATAGCACTGAGAACCCATGTTCGAGTCAGTCTGTCCCTGACATCGCTGGGTTTTATATCAAAAACTAAAGTATTGCTTTTTATAGCATATAATGTCGGTGTTCACAAAACATCCAAGTGCTCAGGTTTCACTCCCACTGAAGGGAATTTAAAGGCTCTTGCTGACTTATGTGGGAGTTGGATCAGGCCCCATAGCAACTGCTTATGCCCAAATACAACCTATGGCTGCTGCAAGTAGGGGCAAGCCTTAGGTTTGCATGATTATGATTCTATTTTAAATTTTGTGTAGGGAACACACACACACCCACACACCCACACCTACTCACCCATATACATATAATTGTTTGTTTTTCAGAACTGCTTTTATCTCTAAGTGTTATGATAACCTTTTATTAGGCTCCAAGCTGGCACTCTGCAGGTTCAGGGAGGAGTGAATGCTCCTGGTGCCTCTGCCTAGGAATAGATCTGGGATTTATGGATGCTCATGTTTGGGTTGTAACAGGTTTGGG
Source organism: Anthoscopus minutus (assembly GCA_013399455.1). Lineage (NCBI taxonomy): Eukaryota > Metazoa > Chordata > Aves > Passeriformes > Paridae > Anthoscopus > Anthoscopus minutus. Next base: position 105,529 of record VWYI01018034.1, read on the forward strand.
AAGGACAAAGGAGAAATTTCTCCCTGGTGAGAGCCATTTTTCTGAAACTTCTCTGTGGAGAGCAAGGTCTCCAGGAAGCAGGTGCCTCCCAGGAGGGAGGAAAAGGAGTCAGCACACAAACCTCGGGAGGACCTGCAGACAAAGGTCCTAAGGAGGATGGAAGTGGAAATGGACATATAACTGTAGGGAAAGATCATGCTGGAGCTACAAGAATCTCATTTTAAGACTCAGACGATGTAATTCACATAAATCTGAGGTTACCTGAGATCTTGAGAAGACACTGGTTGGTGTAACACACGAGAAACAGTAGCCAAAGATGAGGGAAGAGCAGAAGAATGTGAATAAGGATGTCTCAATTTATCCAGATCTGTATAGCCTTTATGTTTCTTTTAAGAAAAGAAAAACACAATCCCAGGACTTTTTCAAGTTTTAAAGATGATCCTTTTCAAGATGGAGAATGCCACAAGGAAGAGAGGAGGAGGTGTAATGCAGCACAGAAAATCAAATGGCCACCAAGCATGTCCTCTGATTCCAGCCACAGATGTTTATAGGAGAGTATAAAGCTGAGGTTGTGTAACATTATTTATTTCCTTGTTTGGCCTCAGTAATCATCTCTTCCTGAGGTGGATGTGCAGCATGGACAGTTGTGTCCTCCTGTGCCAGCTTTCCAGCATGGATGTGGCCAGTGTCTCCTGGAATCTCTTTCACCCTCCTCTCTGTGCCATGGCAAGAAACTGCGAAGTCACTCCATGCTGCCCAATCAAACAGGGAGCTCTTCTTTTCCCCAGCCTGTTAATATCACTTTTTGTGCCCTGTCACTTTGTTACAACACTTGGTCACCAATGGTTAACTACTGTCTCTGTCTCCCCATTTATGCCTTTGGAGACATCTCCCACATCTCTCCCCTCAATTCAGATTATATATCTTACTAATGGTAAATTCTTTTCTTTCTCTGTAAACTAAGATGATGTTTCCAAGGATGAAAAGGTAAAATCAATATCCAAAGGTATCTGTGGTTTCAAGAAAGTGTCCGTCTGAGCTGGGGTTAAAAATCACCTACGGGGAATCATAGCACATACATTTGAAAATCCCAAATCACCCAATCTTTGGGTGATTATTGAGAGACCTATGAGACATACATTCTTAAAAAAATACAGATAATGATTTTAAAATTAGGTGTTTAGAAGTAATCTACTGGCTGCTGAACAGTTATGTTGGATCATTGTTAATTTATGGAAAGAAGGCAGCTGATTCAAATAATGGTAAGACTACTCCCTCCTCAACCTTTACAGCTGATCCAGCACCCTGGCCCTATTTTCATTCAACTACCTAAATATTCATCTAAACTATTGACCAGATGCAATGTGGAAAAAAAATAACTTGAAATAAACAGGCTTCTCTATTTATACACATTCTTTTGTGGTAGTGCTGAGGCTGATCAAGAAGATGTGTGTTTCTGGAAATCCAATCATTCTGCACAGAAATATAGATTAAGATGAAAGAAAAGACAATCCAGTGTTACATCAGTGCATAAAGCCACATCTCAGTGAGTTTCCCTGTCCTCAGGGGCCATGATTACACACAATACTTTCTCTGTTGTGGTCATTTTAATTATGTGTTTTGATTGAGTGCATGGGTGCTCTGATGAAGGATGCAGCCATGCCAGAGCCAGTGAGCAGCACACCTGGTATCTGTGACATTTATTTCAGTGTAAGTCAGCTACCTGAGTCACACTAATGGGGTAACCAGTTCTCAGGTGCTTTTTTACAACTGTTTGGTTTAGCTCTCCATAAAAATAGAGAGGAGCAATGGAAACAAAGTTTCATTCACTGTTATCCAGAATTTTATCAGCATTATACAATTTTTTAATCACAGTTTATAATTTCAGAGCAATAAGAAAACACTGAGCAGAAGGCTTACTGCCTACTAAACCTTATCTCAAACAGAAAGTCCTGGCAAGGCCTTTCAAATCATCCAAGGCAAGTTCTACTGCCATGAAAGCTATAATATCCAGATTATGTCAGTAAATACGCCGGAGAAGGTATGAAAAAAGCACTATAATTTTAAGGCTGTTGCTGGTATCTTGACAATGTTATAAATGAGACAGCATCTCATTCTGTGCAGCAATTTGACCTTATTGACTTCAGCAACGGTTGCATGAAAACTATTGCAGAGTAGGAACTGAGTTAATGCTAATGGAAAATAATAATATCTCCCAAATTTAAGGTTATGCAACCATCTGGCAATGCAAACCACTCACAAACAGAGAACTCCAAAGAAACATAAAAGAGTAGGACACAAAGTTTGTGCAAATCATTTATAAAGTGATTTTTTTTTCCCCTAATGAAGTGATGTACCATTAGCTGATGTACTTGGTCTTTCCTAGAAGGTGCATGAGCAGATCCTCAGAGAAAAAAGGAGATCCCCTTGCAGATATCAAAGCAGAGAAAAAAAAATACTGTAAGTCTGAACATGGGAAATACGAGGCAACACACACACAGAAGTTAGTAAGGTGTTATTCTCCTCCATACAGCCATTTTTAGTGCTGAGGATTGGTTAAAAGAGAGAAGACAAAAGATGCCCAAATTTCTTTTGAGGTCAGCTGATTCAGGACCAAGCTCTAGGGACCTCTCAAGAAAAATAAGGAAAACATCCCTAAACAAAGAAAATTCAGTGAAACCCAGCTTTGGACACACACTAAATAACAGCACTGCCTGAAGATAAGAAGGTATTGGGTAGAAACGAGAAAGGCCAGAGTTCCTAGGGCTTTATTTCCACAGGGTCCCAAACTTTGAAGTGTTCTTTGACCAAACCTTAGATCACTCTCAGATGATTTCTCTCAAGGAAGAGCATGGGTTAAAGGAGAATGGGAAAGCATAAACAAATTGTATGTCACACATAAATGACAACAAGCGGCGGTCCTGAAGGAATGGCTGCGGATTTGAAGGAGACGTGGGCTCATGCAGGATGTGAGTAATTCCCAGAGACTTCCCACTATCTTTCAGTGGGCTCCCACTGACGTGACTGGTATCCTGTGGAGACAGAATAAGACCAATATTTTTAGATGTGTGTGCTGGCTGTTCTCTGGAGTCCTTGCAGCACCGGTGTATTTTTAGTGGTTCATTATATGGAGCGGAGGAGTCTTTGCGTCGTGTTGTGTCACATGCAGCGTGTGAACTTCCTGTCCCTGCTCCTCCGTGCCTTTGATCCTGCCCATCCAGCCACCACAGCAGCAGAGCTGACACATCAGCCATGGTCATTTCTCCTTTAATAGGACTTCCCAGGTAGGCAGAAACGTGCCAAACAGGGCTGGGTGTCACTGTGCTGACACACAGCAATGCCAGAGATATTCTGGATATTTCATCCCTTTGCCCGTCAATATTCTGTATTCCATGCTACTGTAGCCTAAGCATATTTTGCATTCTTTGCAGCTGTAGCAACATCACCTTGCCAGGCACAGCTGCCTGTGCTATTACATGGTTTGCTAATTGCTGTCAAGGCCTGATGCACATTCAGAACTCGTAACTGAGTGTATCATGACTAATAAGTTGATCTAAGAGGTCATTTCTGGTGGTTTTTTTCTGGTGTATGTTTCTATGAAAGAAGTTCAGTTTTCCTCTGTAAAGTTTCTTTGACTTTCCTGTTTTGATTGTTATTCAAAATAACTAAATAGTGATGTTCTACTATGTTTTTCTTATTGCCTTCCTTTTCATTAGTGAATCCTTAATAGGTGCTGTCAGTAACACATGCTAGCTGTTAGAAAATCCAGATGAAATTACACAATGCCTCATGACAGACACACTGTTTCCCCACTCCTCACTGCTATACACCCAATCCATCATGATCCACAATGTCAGTTCCATATGTGAATTTCCTAGAAAATATAACACAATATTCCTTTTCACTTTGATTGCAAGGGAGTAGCTAGACCCTTATTCCCCAGTATTTTGAGAATGGTTATATAAGCTTAACTTTTTGCATTTCAATAGAATTTGCAAAACACTTGCATTTGAGTTAGGAGATCACATAATGTATTTTGATGTATTTTCATCATAACCTTCTGTACTGACTTTTCAGACTTTCAATAGTTTATCACGTTTGTGATAAACAGGGACAGAATACTGCAAGAGAGCAATGGCTTTATTTTCAACTGCTTTGCACAATCTTCACCTCAGCATGACAGTGAAAAGGGGAGCCAGGAGGTAAGAGAGAGATAAAGCTTTTGAGGAGAAATTCTGCTGTTCCTGTCCCAGGCCTGTCTGTGCCAGGGTTATTGCCATAAGCCACAGCTCAAAGGGTGGCTGCTGGGACTATGAATGACAGGGCTTCCCTGCAAAGGGTGCTGGCCCTTCACAAAATAAAAGAACCAAAATTTTCAGTGGCCTTTTCCCACCCCAAAGAATCAAAATCCAGTGAGAGTGGATTTTAAGCTCTTCTAAAATCTCCTGCAGCCTCTCTAAGGGCACCCAGAGAGTACTGAGGCCCTGGTTGTCACCTGATTTTTAAAAAAAATACAGGTCACCCCAGATGCTGTGGGGTGTAGAGGAGCTGTCTGTTGTGAGGCCTTTTTCCTCCTTTGGATTTATTCCCAGGGGGATGTCTGAACTGCTCTGACCTGATACTTGTCTTCACGGTTCCTGTGTATCTGTGCACACACGTTGATTCATATATTTGTACACATAAACACGGACACAGGCAAACCCTTCAGGCAAGAGAGGGGAGCCAAGCTGGTGATTACAGAATAAATTCTACCACTATATGTAAGTAAAACTGAGTGGCTTATTCAGGATTTTTTATTATTATTTTTGCTCTGCTTTGGTAGGTGGCAACCCCAATGAAAGGGAGGAAGAAAAACCAGAGCTGTGCACCAGCCAGTGATGGAAATGGAAACATCTCTCTGTTCCTTCCAAATGTGATCTCCAGACCAGCCTTGCTTTATGCTGCTCCTTCAGGCAGCAGTGCTTTGGAAAGCATTTCACTGCTCCAACTGTTTTCTCTATGCTCAGGAGAGATTCCTGGTCTCAGCTGTGTAAATGTTTTAACTGAGATTCATGCTTGGCTATTCAGGTCACTGCTTTCTCTTCCGGCCCACACAGGCCAAAATGCATCTATATAAGCACAAAGTGTCCAAAATCAACACAGTATTTTTCACTTGAACACACCCATGGCACGTGGCTCCCTCGAAGTACAGGATACAATGCCAAGCAGTAGATTTGTACATTTGCCTGACGTGAACTTAGCATGATTTATAAAAGAAGAGGCAATAGGCCGGTTGTGTGCCCGAGCAAATCTGGCTTGGCAGAAACTATCATTCCAAAGAAGGAACTCAAGGAAATCAAACTCTCCCTCTGGTCTTGAGAAAGGACTTATCTAATGTAGGAAGTGTTCCCAAAATATTTAATTTGTGTTAAGAATTACAATGTATTTCTTTCTGAATTCAAGTAACACTATCTTTTGTGGAAGAAAAAAATAAATTTCCCTCTGCTGTTTTGACTTTCTTTAAGGGTTTTATGGACACCTTGAAGCTCAACTGCATTCAAATGACTAAAACACTCTTAGTTGTAGAAAGACTCAGATAGCTCTAGAGATAGATTTAACCAATGCACAAATTTTCAGGGATAGTGTTCCCACCTACTGTAATCCTGCCTGCAACCGTATGTCATAAAAAACAACAGGTTTTTCCACAGTTGCAAAACAGGAGGAGGAGGGCTTTCCCTAAACTTGGGAAAACAACAAAAAAAATCAAAGCTCCAGAGATAAGAGATTGATGCAGCTGTCTTAAACTATCTCCAGTGGTGCATTATTGTCACTGTCACCACTGTCACAGACTCGCCCTTCTCTTTGCCAGTCTATGGAGGGAGGTGCTCCCCATGAGCCTTCCCACACAAGAACCACCAACATGTCTTAACTACAGGAAAGGAATGCTCTAACTGCTATTTAACACTCATCACATTTCCCCCCCCCACTTTTAAAATTTATATCAATATTCTAGCCTTGCATTTCTTTCCAACAATATTTACCTCCAGATTTGGGTCAAAGTTAGCAATAATTCTGGGACAAGAAAGTCACTGTATTTGATAAATCAGTTTTGGCAGGAAAAAAAAAATCAAATATTTTTCTTTTGTTCAGGGCAAAGTTAATCTGGCCTCTAGACAGCCCAAACTGCAAATGTATCCGTGTGTGTCCCTGTAAGTAAACTTTCCCCAGGAGGCAGAATAATATTTATTTGTGCTGAAAAATGCTTAATGAATCTCCTCCTGAAGGACATGTTTCTCACTGTGTACCTTCCCAGCTGTATTAATTACAAGTAGTAATTATGCCTGGTTCAGGTAAAGGCAGGTGATTCACATGATGTGCCAATGTAAAAGGTGCCTCATAGAGGACAAAAGTAAAAACAATAGAAGCTGAAAATGTTTTTTCCATAGGTCTCTCTTCTCCCTACAGAATCAATGAACACTGTTACACTGACATTTATTTGTAAAAATATGTACTGACATGGCCTTAATGCTGGGATGGTTTCAAATTCATGTACCAGTGCAGATTACCAGACTGAAGGGAAAATGTGTTAAGTTTCAACTCAAGTTTGAGGTATAGCAGGGGAAAGTGCGTAGTGGTGAAAGCTGAATAACTGTAGGGGAAAATATTGTCCTGTTCTCAAATTCCACTTAGTTCCACTTGATTGTTTTTTGTTTTTTTTTAACCACACAACCGGATCAGTTGCCACCTCTGCCCCCTATGTGGTACCAGAACAATAGGGAGTAGCTCCAGGACAGGTTAGAGCTGCACATTTAAGTCCCTTTCAGTATTTTGGGTAGCTTTAGGGGAAAGCAAAAAAGCCACCCAATAACACATAAGGCAGAGCCCAGCATGAGTAAACAGGGCCATCTATCTCTGTTTCCCCCACATAGCTCACTTTGCATTAGAAACTTATTTAAAATCTGTCTGAATGTAAGGTTTCATTTTAGAATTTTTGGAGTAGAGAGGAAGATTTTTTAGGTTTTCTCCCTAGGTTTTCAGCCACTTCCCACTAGTTTCTAGTCAGTTTATGTAATTCTGTGGCCTAGCAAGTTGTGGCATTAGAGTTTTCCTTATGGCAGCAATCAGTGATCCATAACTGCTGTACTGGCTGCTGGGGAAACACTTGTTCTAAATGTTTTACAGAGCCAAGATTAGTGAAGTGTAAAAGGAAACACGAACACCCTCATTATCGATTGGAAATAAAAAATGGAGCGTTATTCAGAGCTTTTCCCAAGTTCAGACAGGAGGGCTGAATCACAGTTTCAGATGCCTTAATGCCAGACCCACACTGCCATCACCAAAACTACAGTTCTGTCAGCAAATCTTGAAATGTGACAATTCCTTCTGGCTGCTTCCAGATGCTTCCAGCCTGAATGATCAACTAAGTGAATTTTCTTGCTAGGTAAGGATGCAGATTATATCTGAGCCTTTATAATTTTAGAAGTCTACTTTGGAAACTTTGATTTGATGACCCTTTTAGAAAGCAAATAGTGAAGTGGGAATCTCAGGAGACATGATTTGGTGGCAGCAGTAATGCCAGATATTCCAAGCTTGCACCCTGTTTGTTCCTATGCCCTGAACTGTGCCAGGAAAATCTTGCATGGGAAGAAGGCCCGGGAATTTAGTAGATCCCCCCAAACCCAAGTTGTTTTGTTCTTCGTAATTTAAAAATAGGGGAATTTATTCTTGTAGATGCAGGAATGACAAGGAAAATCTGAAGCCACTTCGCTACTGAGCAGTCTCTACTCTGGAATCTGTGATGCAGACATGAAATTGTAAGAAATTTCATTCAACACCTGTGTTATATGTCCTGACCAACACAATACCCACAAAAGATAAGTGAATATGCATCTTCTAAATGAGTCACCTTTAATGAAATACACACACTAAACCCTCCTCATTCTGCTCCCTGTGTTTTGTTTGGTTTCATCTTAAATTGAGCTGTGAATACTTCCATGCAACAGAACATCTATAAGGGACCATGTTTTACTTATGATCCCAGGAGAAAATGTACTGTTACCATGTTAATTTGGAGAGGAGGATGCCAGATGGCTGGAACAGACTGCAGAATATATCTGAAGTTAGGAGGGCTACACATCCTGTGCAGAATGTGCAACATAAAAAACTTAAAACAAAAAGAAAGAGAAAAGAATGCTAAGTCTATAGCAGCCTAGGGGTGATTTACCAGTCATGCAGGACATATGAGTAAAACAAAATATTGTTAATTAATAAGGGTCAAGATGTGCTTAAGGAGGAAGAAAGAAGAATATGTCTGGTATAGAAGCTTACACAGCCCATTCAGCAAGCATCCACCCTGCAAGCCTGCAGCAAATCCTAGTACTGCTGATAAAAATCCCCATGAGACTTGCCAAAGGTCTTGCTCTAAGAGATAAATCTAAGAAATAAAATACAACAGCACACTGCCTGCTCCATATAAAAATAGTCAGGTCTATCTATACAGAACATCCTGTATCTGACAGCATCTAGGAAGAGACAGTGAAAAAATCTGATTTTCCTTATTTCATTTTCCTGGTGAACTGTGGCCAAAGGTTGAAACCATATTGTCAGAGTGCTTGAAGCACTCTTGTTTTGTTTATTTGTCTGCATTACCATTTTGGTCCCACTTATGCATATCTAAAATAACCTGCCAAGGTGCATTCAACATGTGCCACAAACATGCCATTTCCTTTGATTAAGTTGGTAACTGCTATTCTCATTTGCTGCTCCTTATTTTTTGTGCAGCTGGAAGGAGGGAATGGCCATTTCTCTTTCTTCTCCCACATGTTATGTTTGGTCTGATGGACAGTCTCCAGTGACTCTTTTCCAGGCTGAATAGTCCTAGTCTCCTCAATCTAAAATTGTTTAGAAACCTCACACGCTTCTGACCATTCCTGCTCCCCAGGTACACCTTCTTTCTAATCCTGTTACAGCCAATCTGGAGCTGCACACAGAGATCCACAGAGTGGGGTCACCAGCAATTAATGTTGCAGTAAAATGCAATATTCCTTCTCCTTACTTTTCATTTCTCTCCCAATAACTCCCAAATGCCCTTTCCACTGCTGACCCCAGAGAACTTTAGGAAAGGACTCTAAGATCTGTCCTTAGTGAATGCTACCTGCTCCTGCAGGGCCTTCCCAGTACAGAAATTTTTAGGTTCTTCCTCCTCTTATCTATTCCTTTGCATTTACTAACTCTGACCTCTGTCTGTTTTTTTATTACCCTGTTGGCTGAACCTCTTCACAGTCCTTACAGCTGTGATACCTTGAATAATTTTGTAGCAACAGAAGACTGCCATCCATGAAACACTAAATATTTCTAAAGGGCTGGCTTTTATTGTCATTGCCCACAGGTCTCACTAACACTTTGGTCTTACATGTCCATCACATTAAGTGTGGGTTCAATCAACCTTTACACAATGCAGAGAAGGAATAGATACACAGAACCCAAACATACTGGCACAAGAACACGTCTTACATGTCTGCACTGTTGGAAAGGGTTTGTCTATTGTACCTCAAGTCTGTGTGAAATGAAATCAAAACTATAAAAGAGCCAATGGTGCAAGTCAATTATATCAGAAGTGTCAGTGAACTCCAGGGATCTCTTTCTCTGCCCGCCATGAATGTTCAGAGGAGCCTGATGTCTCCACAGCCCCCAGGGCATTGCTTTGGTCCACACACACAAAACTCAGTCCTAAACTGAAGTTAATGAAAATTTATTCCCCCCAACATAATAATCCTCCTTAATCTGTAAGCCTGGTTGCTGGACTCTTCATGTGCATTATCCATTGAGTCAGAAACCTTTAACTCCAAAACTGTGGCAATTCTTCAGTGATCCCACTTACAAAGCATGGCAGAGGAGCTGCGTTTGGTGCTTCTCTCATTTCTTTCTGCAGTTAAAGTACATGAGAATTACTCTCAGTTGTTGAAGCAGCCCCCCTTCCTTATCTTCCTGACCACTGTTTGCAACATCTGTCAGTGCTTATTTAGGAGGGCCCCAAGACACAAAGAGCACCAGGACAATTACTCTGAGCTCTGTACTCCATTGTCAGGATGCTCTCGTCTTGGCTTGGAAAAAATATGTTCAATGGGAATAAGATAAAACCATGTGAATTTTTTTATGGTTTAGAAAGTATATGTTGGCAAAGGCTTGTCTCTAACAAATGCTGTTTCTTTTTTAAATAACGTCAGGGGAAAACCCCATCATAACTCTTTTTAACTATTGTAAGACAATAAACTGCTCTACCCAAATAACATATGGCACTTTTCTCATTTTCAACCTGCACTATGTCTCTTTGACAGATTTGAAAATGTCCTCATAGTCACACGGGGACAGCATAGACAGATACAGACCTCAGGAAAGTTAAATGAAAATTTTCCAATCCTTTCAATGGGAATCTTGGCAGAAGAAGGAAAAGGATAAGACAATGGAATTTCAGCTGCTGGGGATAGATGATCCTTCTGCTGCCACAGAAAGCCTAATGTATCTGCTGACAACTGTTGAAAGATGCATTTCCTTCATGATATTTTTGTTGAATACTTGTATGTTTAGGGACAGTTCTGTTTTCATGCCTACTCAGTATTGAGAAAAACAAAGGAAGGGCAACTTGTGTCCCTTCCAAACTGAAAGAAAATTCAATACAAAACTTTTATTTTCATTTTTGAAAGCAGTTAATGACAAATAGCAACTAAATGCACAAGTAAAAGCAAGCAATTACTGCAGAGCATCACAAGAGCCCCAGTCCTGTAGGCATTTGTGTGACATTTCTGGGACTGCCTGCTGAAATAAGCTCAGCTGACAGAGTTACATGCCGAAGCACATCTTTACATGGAAATATCTGCACAACCTGGGTGCTAATGCACATGCAGAAGGTTCTAAGGCTTGACTAAATCCCACTGAAGTTTATGGAAAGGCTCCAGGAGCCTGTAAGAATCAAATCAAAAGAATGCACATTGCGCTTTCCACCCAAGCAAAGGTAATTTGGGTATCTCTCCCACTAAAAAGAAAGGCCCAATGTGCCTTTGCTCTTTAAAGATGAGATTTTCCATTAATCAGACCCAAAGCACTTCCTTTCTTACAGACAGAAACCCACATGAAGAAAAAAACTCTGCAACTCACAACTTCAGGATGAAAACTTATGCAGAGCAGAAGAAACAAAACTGCTCATAATTATGGTTGCTCAGGAGGCATAAAATAATTCCTTCTCCTCTCCTTCCTCCAAAACTCAGATGAATTAAAGAGAAGCACAAACAGCACAGTGCAGTTTAGATGAAAATATTACCAGTTTAATTAAATATCTCAGACATTAAATTACTTCACTCGCTGTAAGGCACACTGCTCAGTATGTGGCCAGGGCAGAATTCTGCTCAGACTTTTCATTTGGATGGCTGTGAAAACCTTCTGTGTACCCTTTGTGACTGACTGGGATGTTCTGTGTGGCAGACCAGTTTGAGAAACTAAAAAGGAAGCATTGCTTGTGCTTATGAACGAGAATTTAGAGAAAAAATTGTTTCCCAGTAACTAGACCACTCTGAAATATGCTGCTGATGTGCCCATAATAACTGTAGTAGTCCTCTCTGATAGCCTTAAAGGCCCCAGAATATATTTCACAGTTATAACATGAGATATGCAACTATTTTGTGGAATGACTGACAATTTAAATAATTTCACAAAATAGTGTCAAGTGTGAAAGTAAGTGATTGAGTGGTTCTGTAGAAATGCATGTGTAAAAAAATCATGCAGGATTTTGAGAAATTAATTAAACAGCAATTTTACTAAGGGACTGGCTAAAACACTAATTTTGAAAAATGACTGGAAATTTTAGCCATTTTGTAGATTACTCATTTTGCAATGTAAATAGAGATTACTGATGTGCTTGGAAGTGAATTTAATGCCCAAGAAAAAGAAGGATTAACTAGCAATCACTACTCCCTGGATTCAATCCTTAGCACTTTGAACTCCTCCGTCCCAGCTCTACAATCCATCTGTGTCTTGTCCCCAGCTCTCCCTTCCAGGGTTAACTGTTGGCTTCCTGGGAAGATGATTTTATGTTGGATGGCTCCAAGGAACTCTAAGAAACAACTAGCTCGGGGCAGAGAGTGATATAGCTCCTTGGCTGCCTCTGCTAATCTGACCCAAATGGATCTGCAGTTTGAAAAATCAGCAGAATGCCCAAATGCCAAAAATTCTGCAACTAAATACACAAGAAATCCCCAGGTTTATGGGAATGTGTGGGTGTTGGAGCCTGGGCATGTGCACACCCACAGCAAATCCATACCCATGGTGACTGCCATTTATCAGCCTGGGATGTTTACTCCTGGCTCATCGCATGCACCCAAAGAGCAAATCCTTGGTTTCAGAGTGCATTAAATGACATTTAAAAAAAAAGGGTAATTGTGTTTCTGGAGCTCCAACCACCACACAATGCATTTTCTCTTCTATGGCACTAAATAGGCTGAAGATGATGGCCCAGCTGTCAATGTGTGGGACAGGAATCATCTTCTTTCCACACGCACACAATGTGCAGAAACCAGCTTATGACAAATAGCAGAGCCTTGGCTACTGCCTTTTCTAGGAGAAGGGGTCTTTATTCTCCATGCCTTTCCACTTGCCTGTCTCCAGCCATGACATCAGCTGAGCTGCCTTGTGCCAGCTTGCTTCCTTCATCTGTTGATGGCATTATGAGGAAAATATAGAACATCTGGTGATCACTTGAGAATGTTCCCCTTGGAGGTTTTGATTCTGCTAGCAGGCTACTGAAAATGAATATACACATCTGAAAATGAAAATGGACATTGGCATCACTGCAGAACCTTTCTGCAGCAGCCCAAAGGCACCAGGAGCTACTTAGTGGGGCAAAAAAGCAAAGGGATACTCTGAATCTTCCTTTAAATGCAGGGTGTTAAATTCTGCATTGCCCTATCTCCTCATCACTTTCTTCATCTGCAGCTATGTGGAAAGCTCTCACCAGAGCAGCAGAGCTGCCCATGGGAACAAGCCATGGTTTATGTCAACAGGCACAGTAAAAGTGGTCATCTCCTTGGCTTGGAACACTTGTAGCTGGAAGGAGGTGTTTGCTTGCCTTCTCAGTTGCTTTTTGTTTTATTACATGAGCTCAAAAACCAGGAAAATGACCTGTATATTAGTACCTATCTAGGAAGAATAAATAATCAAAGGGAGTTGTATAAGAAAGGCTGGAAGAGAAGATGCTTTCAGGTTTGTGAACTTTGTGTAGTTTATGGTCCATAAACTCCACTTCTCAAATGAAATGGCGATTGTCTCTTCTGTCAGTCTCACCTCCCAGTTTTGTGTGAGGAATCCTTACGGAATCAGCTGGAAGAAAGACTCTCAATCTCCTCTGACTGAGAACATCTTCATATGGGGGAATCTCTCATCTGATTCCATCACCAGAGAGAGAAGAATCAGGCTTCAGGTGTAAATTAACAGAAGTTTTCTTTCAAGAGAAGATATCAAACTCTCAAAATAATCCCTCTCTTCTTGCTTAGTCTTTTGCTCCTTAGGCTGCATTTATGCTGCACTGAAGAAAAGTCCTTTTATTTTGAGACCAAGCTCCCTGGTACCCAGATCGTATCAGAAATGTGTTTCTCAGATCCTATCACTGTACTTAGTAAAAGTAAAAATAAAGATAAAAAAATGGAATCAATTGGAGAATCAATATCCTTTACAGAAAGTAAAATAATCCTTGAGAGATCTGGTTTTGTTATCTAAACACAGGTATGACTTGGTGGCCTTTCTGAAGAAAACCTGTGCTTAAATTGTGTGAGACACTCAAAAGTAAAAATATACTTAGAGTGCTATAAAATGCCTCCAATTTTTTTTATGAAGAGGACAATTTAGGTTTCGAGGAGACTGCCTTAATGAAAATGCAGTGGATAATACACTTCAAGCATGAACTAAACCAAAGCTTATCAACCATTAGTTTGGTCTAGGAGCTGGACTTCATCGATCCTAGTGGATCCATTCCAACTCAGGATATTCTATGATTCTAAGAAATCCACTTATATTCTTTTCAGTAGGAATAATGTTTTTAAAATGTTATGTATCACCTCCACACAAACCCAATAGGCAAACACAAAAACTCTGTAAAGATTTGGGGAGAACAATAAGTATTCAATTTGGTATACAATAAGTATAAACATTAAATTAACATATTTATATGTGAACTTCTGTGCGCAGTGCAGAAGCTGCCAAAGAGAACTTTTGTCTGCTGACGTTTGCACATCCACCTGGATAGGAAATAATGAAGATACAGCTGAGGCAGTAAAGGAGAAATTTCTTCAGAGCAAATTTACCCAACATCTAGAAAAATGAATAACACAACACTGAACAAACTGAAAACAGTCTCAACCTTTGTTCCTTCCCAACGGCCATGACACTATTTGGAAACCTCCTGTGAAACATACACAAGGATTGGCATAATTTCTTGGGTTTGATGCTTACTTTTTCCAAAAAAGGGACCTTCAGACCTGTGCACCTGGAGGACACCATATGTAGTAAAATAATAATAAAAAAAGGGAAACTACTCAGAAATACTTCTTTGCCTCCAACCCTAACAAGACTTCTTTGGGGATGTAAAAGTTCTCTAATACTGAACAGATGTTAAGGTAAACCAAATACAATACCCAGAATCCTTTTTCCAGCCTGTTATTTTATAATTTATCAAAATGTTTAAACGCTCCTTCACTTGGCTATTAAAAAAAAATATTATTAAATGAAAGTAAGACTCTTGAGAAGGCTTTGAGCGTTAATGCATTTCACAGAACACCCAGTCAGAGAGGAATGAAGGTGCAAAAACCCTGCCAAGGGCTCAGTGAATGGATAAAGTGTTAGAGGTGATGTGTGTTTTTAGAAGATTTTAGACAGTATAATTTCAAAATTAGGACTGCCTCCTCAAAGTCTTATTCAGGTAAGATGTTCATGAGATTAAAGGGCAGATGCTCAGCTTGAGCTCCTTGAAGTCATCTATTCAGCCTGGAAGTTTCTGTTTAGTAGACATGATTCTCTTCTTTAAATGCTAAGTGTTAACCTATGTCTAGCACAGTTTATATTCTCACTTGTACACATAAAAGAGTCCTTGTGCATCTTGCATAAAAGCAAGGACAAAACCATGAATCCAAAACCAAGAGTCCATTCTCTGGTACCAACAAAAATAGCTTTAAGTTGATAGAGCCACACTCATTTAACCCTGATTCAGAGGGAAATCAGAAACTGTAGAAAGGAATGTGTTCAAATCCATATTCTACACTTGAAAATTTGGAAGACTGGTGAGGAAGGAGCAAAGCCAAAACCTAGATGTGAGTTTGGCAAGTGGTACAAATCTCAACTCAAACCACTCGGGAGTTTTGGACACTCAAGTTCTGCTTCCAAACTGGCTGCTGGGCCTTGAGCACATCTTGAATCTTGGGGGTGGATAAGTAAATCCCACTTGGGGTGGATAAGTAAATCACAGCACCTAGAAGATTTATTTTTACCTTCTCTTATATGCAGTGAGATTGTTTTTATATTCATTCATTTTTGATACCTGCCTTGCTGACAGGATTTACAGATGTCTGTTTCTGGGAAACTCCTGTCCACTCCATTGCTGTTTTCCTTCTAGCCAGCAGGGAATGCTGGTGTATGGAAGTAAGTCTCTCTCCCTGCCATAGGCAGAAATGTCTCTTCCTCAGTTAGGAAAGCATAGAAAACATTCCCTGCACAATCTGGAACAGATTTGTTTCTGGAACAGTACTGTTCAAACAAAAGGCCAAACTGGCTTTCAAAGGTAGAGTACTCTTACCTTAGTCCACCCTGCTTTGCTAGTGCTTCTAGCAGCCTTAAAGCAGGATGTCCTATTTTACCTATTTTTCCTATTTTAGTGCTTGCTACTAAGGCTTCAGCCAAGAAGGATCCTCAAGATGCTGTTGTAGAAAGGCCAGTTTGTCTCTAGGCTGGAAGAAATTCTGATCCTTGAGTTGCCAGCCTCTATTCTTAAATGTGTGAACGGTCCAAAGATCTCTCAGAGCTTGATGGGATACGACAAAAGCAAAGGTATTTATGTTCCATGGCTATTTTCCCTTGTCAGATCCAGTGAGGATAACATACAGATGTATTCTAAGCCTTTCAGTATTCTCAGGAGAGAAAGCCCCTTTGGCAGGCATCCTCCCTTTTTCAATAAACATAAGGTTTTTCTCAGTTTTGATTTATTGCACTGAACATGTCTCTTTTCCATTCCACAGTCGATGATACTGAGAGCTGGAAGTTAATACTGTCATAAGAAAAACCAAAGCCTTGTTTCCAGAACCTGCCCATATTCTTTAAACTTTTGAAGCAAGGATATTTGGTAGCAAATTTTCCAAAGTAACTGACCTCCAAGATATATTTCCATGGGGACATTCTCCACTTTGCATTCCAAGCCCACAATCCCAAAGGAATAAGCTGCTCCTCACTTGCTGTGCCCCTTAAAAGTACCAAATGGAAATGTCTGCCAAAGGAGGGAGGAAAGGAGGATGATCCTGTTCCTGTTCTGCAATTGCAAACCTGCTGGGTGAATTGTTCGAGAACAGCTCTCTAGAGAAGGATTTGAGCCTATTGGTGTGTGCAAGATTGGATATGAGCCGGCAACGTGTGTTTGCAGCCCAGAAATCAAGGGATGCATCCAAAGCAGTGAGGGCAGCAGGGAGGGGGGATTCTGACCCTATGCCCCTCTCAGGTGAGACCCCACCCTGCAGAGCTGCCTCAGCCCTGGGATCCCAGCACAGGAAGGATGTGAAGCTGCTGAAGCCAGTCCAGAGAAGGGACATAATCAGAAGGATGGAGCAGCTCTGCTGTGAAGAAAAGCTGGGAGAACTGGGATTGATCAGCCTGGAGAAGGGAAGGCTCGAGGGTGACCTAACGGTGGCCTTTCAATAGTTAAAGCGGGCTTTATAAAGAAGACGGAGAGAGACATTTTTATCAAGGGCTATAATCCAAGAATCATAGGATAATGAAAGCTGGAAAAGTCCAAGCTTTGACCAAGCGCTTCTTTGTCAACTCAACCACAGCACTGAGTCCAATCATTCCTTGAACACCTCCTTGGGCAGCTCCTTCCAGTACCTGACCACCCTTTCTGTGAAGAAATTCTTCCTGATGTCCAACCTGAATGTCTCCTCTTGCCCTGTCGCTCCTCACATTGTCTGTGAAGGAAGTCAAAGAGCACTGAAAGAGCAGTTTGTGACAAGGCAGAGCTGTTTATCAGCTTGTGACACACGGCACCAGGATACACTGCACTGTCCTGCATTTTCATTCCCTGCTTTCCTTCCCCTCTGAGCCTCTATCCTTTTACCAATGGCCCTCCCTGGGACTTCTGAAGCACTTTCCATGCCACAGCCATGGGGGAGCAACTTTCCTAGGGGTAGGCTACCTTCCTCTGTTTTGTGCAGCCCACCCACCAGTGATGGGAGATCTGTAAGTTCTAGATAGGAAGGGTTCCCAGAAGCTAAGGCTAGAATTCTTCCTGCCACAGAGAAGCTCCTGAATCAAAAGAACAAAAAATGTGGTTGTTTTTTTCTTTTCTTCCTTTTTTGAATTTTTTAAAAAATTTTATTATTTGTCTCTCTGAAAAGACTACATTTGCATAGACAAGCAGTGACCCAGAAAAAATGCATTCATTGCTACTGCTTATTGCTGTTTTTACATGCTAAGCTCCTATCCTGATGGAGGTTGCAAGGCAGAGATAATTCTAAAGAGCAGTTCCTGTGAAACTGCAGCCTTAACTTTTACAACAGGATACTGTGGAAAGAGGTGTTATTTATAGAGCCCTGGTTTAACTGGGAAATTTCAGCTTGCAGCTGAAATATTACTTTCATGATCCATACACATAGATTTTTATGAATGGTTCTTGAGGGATACTTTTACTTCCAAGCCAGTCTTTGGTGACATTTAAAGTTGTAACAGCAGCACTGTGAGGAGTAACCTGGACCAAGAGCCCTTTAGATCCATAAGCACACATAGCAGATGTGCAGAATCTGTGGGCAGCTCTTCCATTCACTACTGTGTGCAGGCTCTGCACAAAATCTCATGGACAAAGCTGCACAACCACCACGTCAGCTGGGCTGTTTGGGCTGCTCCTCTGCTGTCCCATGGCCCCACTGAGCAGAGCAGAGCAGAGCAGAGCAGAGCAGAGCAGAGCAAAGCAGAGCATTTGCCATGGCTGTGGAGAGCGCTCCCCTCAGAGATCACAGGCCTGCCTGGTACAGCTGAAACACCACAGAGACTTTGCACCCCAACACTCCTCTGCCCTCAGGAAAATGAGCTTTATCCAACAGCTGAGCCCTCAGTGTCTGTCTCTCCATGGGAAACACCTGAAAAATTCACTTTTATGCCAGGATATCAGCCCATGGTGTGATCTGCACACAGCCACCAGGGCCACTCTGAGAGCCCCCCGTGTGGCTTCCAACAGTGACACTCTCCCTACATCTTTTTTCTCTTGCCTCCTTTTTATTTTGTTTACTTTCCAGGAATTGTCTGAAGTGTTTCCAGTCTGCCTTTACCCAGCTTCAGTAGTTCTGATCTTTCTTTTTTTTAGCCTTTCTTTGTTTTTTTTTTCCCCTGGGCAGCCTCAGTTGAACCCTGTGGCAGCTGAGCAGCAAAGTCTGCTGACTTGCAGCATCCCTGGGGAGCTGATTCAGTCACTCTCTGACTGTGGGTCTCTTCAAAGGGCTCCAGCTCAGAGCTGCAGCAAACTGGCAGCTTGCTCTGCTTTTAAATGCATCATGGAACGAGCTGAATGTCAGGGTAGGAGAGCTGGGAGGGTGGGGAGCAGAGGGCTGGATTCCTGAGGGAAGAGGTGCAGGAGAGGAGAGGAAGGGCCTGAAAAATATCCCAGCAAAATCCCCAGATATACCACAGGGAGAGACCCAAGGTGGGATGCAATCTGAGAGGTATTGAGATTTTATGAATTTTATAATGTAATAAAGGAACTATAACATTTTCTTTTTGGTTTACTTGAAATGTATCATTCTGCTTTTGGAGGTTTATTCCTTTAAAGCTGTCCTTCCCTTGCTTTTAATGAAATATGATTTGATTTTTTTTAAAAGGTCATGCTGGAGTATAATAAAGTTTAATTCCAGGATGGTTGAAACACAACATTTCAGCTTTCCATAAGCAACACATTTTTGAAAATACTGAACAGCTCTTTCTTGATACTTTCAAAACCCTTCCCCTCCTTACTTTTGCTGGGACAGATCCCTAAGTTTTTAAGCGGATTCATGAGCCGTTTTAATTTCTCCAGAACTCTGTGGTTGGATTTACTGTCTATGGAACACTGGAGCCATATGGTGCTGTCAGCCCTCATGTGGAAGAGCAAACTCATGGCTCAGCCATCTCCCCGGGGACTCAGGAGGCCTTAACACAGCTTCTGAGTCTGCCAACTGTCTTCACTCAAGGCCAAATTCTTGAAGGCACTTTGGCAAGCTATTTTTTATTTTAAATGGTGCCCAAGTAGGCTGGGCATCTAACACACACTTTGACATGATTTCCTGATAATTACAGCCAGCAAAAGCCTTAGGGTGATGCAGGACGGCAGAGGTGCCCTCACACTTTTTTGCTTGGTCTTGTTGTGCTCCCTTCAAGGTGAAAAGCCACTCGGAGAGGTCACCCGGAGATGCTGGTAGACGCTGGGTCTGGCACCCAGATCTGTGAGACAAATCTAATCCGTCCGTGATTACCTCATTACATTAACTGCTACATGGCAAACTGGCAACCCTGCACACTAATTAAGATGATAGCATAGAAATAACCATTGAATGTGGAAGGTGTTGCATAATTCAGAAATATTCTGGGGAAATGAATGCAAAGCAAAGGCCAGAATACCAGAGCTAGTTTTCTGTCAGCCTCTCTGCAATCTATGTTCCAGCTAAATTCTCCTCATTCCCCTGAGATACTGCACTCCTGGGTCACACTGTGGCACAGATAGTTAATCCAGGAGAATGATTTTTAAGTCCACACAGTTCTGGATGGTCTTTCCATAACTTAACAGTCAAAGGTGGTGGTTGCTGTGAGAGGAGGCACTTCCACCATCACCACACAGGCAGGAAAGGTGAGGAAGTGTCAGAAGAGGTATTTGTCCCACATTACACTTGGCAGCACTACAGGGAAGCAACTGTCACACAGGATCATAATCAATTTTTTGTCTCTTTTGACTTTGCTTTTTCAGTGATATCCTACACTTTTGTAAGAGGCTGTGAGCCACTCAGAGCAGGAGGTACCACTGCAATCAGAGGAACAACCACAGGTACAGATATATCCAAGCTGCCCTAGAACTGCCCCACTCACTGCTGCAGGTGCAGTGGCACAAAATACAGGGGGCACTAACTACAAAGGTGTGCAAGAGGAAGAGGCACTCAGTCTTGGACAAGGTCACAAATAAAGTGAAATTCAGCTCAGATGCTGCAATCACAACTACAGGTTCCACCTGAAATGCAGTTGTGTGCACTTCACTGATCCCCTGGGTTGTTTAAGGCATTATACACATTCACCCCTACACATGCACTACCTTATATACAGATTGCATGAATTCATTGTCAAAGTGATAGCCTGACTTCTGCACTGGTATTGAGATTCCTTTGTGGTTCCTGGGAATTACAAATTGAATGTTAAATATGACTGATCTCTGAGCAACTGGACTTTTCAGAGCTGACACAATGTATGCAATCTTTATGCAAAACTTTTCTGTCCAGTCAGTTACACCCACTTGGAATTATCCCCATTGTTAAGGCCTTTACTAATGTTTTTGTTCAATGATTGCACCCAAGATGCTAAAAGCTCCCTTCTTTGTAAACAAAAGCACATCTTTCTTAAGGCAAGAACTTGAATATGAGTCTCCCACACCACAGGGAGATGCTGAACCAATTTCTCCCTCCTCTGTCACTCCCTCAATGTCAGGGCAGGGAGTGGCCAAAAGATGCCTTTGCCACCTCTGCTGGGGCAGATCTTGCTCTCTTGAGCTGAAATCCTTCCCTGCACCGAAGTTGCTGCCAATGGCAAATTCCAAGAAAGATCATTTTTGTGGCAAGTCAGTGTTTTGTTGAGGAAAAAGATGTTTTACTGAGCAATTATTTATCCACTCCTGCCTCATCACTGCCCAGCCCTGCAGTCCTTTGGCTCTGCAGAGGGAAATGTGGATAGGCAATGAATTCCCTCCTCTTTTTCACTGGCAACCCTGGCCTGCAGGTACCTGTATGGACTCACAGAGCTGCACTCTTCTAAGCTCCCATGCTGTTGTAGAAAACCCTCAAAATGTGAATTTATTTAGTGGCGTTTCCTGCAAAGAAATGAAGAAAGGATCCTTGGAGGGTGCACCCTAAGTGTACACAGGAGTGCTGTGTTTCTTGAGAGAGTTCCTAAAATAAATGACTCTGCGCATAGTGCCTGTGAAATTGTCATCCATAAGAAACCCTCTTGGATCAGACACTTGTAGACAGGTGTTTCCATAGCAGGCACTGCATCTGTTTGCCCAGTTCTGTAAATCATAGAATTGCCAAGGTTGGAAGAGGTTTTTAAGATCATCAAGTCAAATCTCCAGCCCTGGAGATGGGTAAGGAGGTGGATTTAGTTTTCAGTCTACTAACCTTTCACAGGCAGCCAGTTCTCACTTAAAAGGCTCAGAAACTCTCCTCTGGTAAAATGGATGTAAATAGTGAAGCATCTCTGCTCTGACAGAAGAGTGGACCATGCTGTCTTAGAGTGCAATTATTTAAGTCCAAAAAGAATGGAGAGAAGAGGTTATGTACAGGGAAAAAAGGGATTCTGACTGCTAAGGGATCATCTGCATGTGAACAATAAAAATAAGCAAGTACTGCTCATTTTGGAACTGGGAGGTGCAAGCCTGAGGGTTGTTTGTGCATCAACTTGTCATGGTGGCTTTACAAGTGTGTGCCTGCCTGTTTATTCATGGTTGCAGCGAGAGCAGCCTGCTTTCCACCCAGTCTGTAAGCAAGAAATACAACTTGCAGATAAGTAGTGTTGTGGGGAGACAAAACACCCATCAAAAAACTGTGGGAACTTTGGTGTCTTTATAAAATGTGTTTTGATGGGGAAAGACAAGTACAACAACAAAGCCATCTTACTGGTAAGAGCAGTTAACATTTCTCCTAATTTCATTAACGGTTTAATTCTGAAAGGAAGAAAGGCTGGTATAGTTCATTTGGTTGTAATTAGAGGGTTGAGGTAATAGGTGACTAGGGTTTGCAAATCACTCAGGTTGTTTTGAGAAACCAGTGTACAAAAATATTTTTTTGCTTATGATTTGCTTTCTTTAAAAAAAAAAAAAAAAGCAAATCTATTCCAGGTATGTTTCCTAGCTTAAATGAAGTTTGTGATAAGTGCTGGAGTAAAAGTAGAAATCCAGGGGTACTAGAAATAAGAATTTTGAAAGTATTTTATCCTGTCTTGAATTTACATTCAGATTTCATGAGCTCTTTTCAATGCATGTCTTCAGTGCCTCTTACCACAACACGCTCTTCTCAAACACAGGCTTGTTAAGCTCACAGGGGGACAGTTAGTCACCCACTTAATGATCTTCTGTAGTGTGGTTTTTCATACTGCATGAGCTGAGAGCTGGGTTTCAGGAGGAGAGAAGTGTTTGTTTTGCTGCTGGGGACCTATTTGCCTAAGGAGAAAAAAAAAAAAGCCGGATGAAATCTGGATTCATTGCAATGATCACAAAGAAGACCATAAAGTAATTTTTACTAGAGTTCAGCTCTTGGTCAATGAGATTCATGTTTGCATATCTATGAGTGAGCTGTGGGGGTCCTGCAGCAGGTGTTGTGGGGGGAAAGGCTCGGCACCACCATGGCACCTGTGCCCATAAAACCATCGCCTACCACGGGTTGGGAAGGATTGGGTTGGGAAGGGTTGGGTTGGGAAGGATTAGCACCACAATTACCCCCTCCCCACCTCGGTGCCACACTTCTCTGCTGGCCCTGGCCAGCCCTGCTCCCTGACAATGGAGAGATTGGGTTGCAGCTGTGAGGACGTCAGGCTGAGCACCTGTGTTCAAGCAGGCACAGCTGCAGCAGAGCTGAGCACCTGCGGGCAGAACTTGCCCAGCTGAGTGTGGCAGGGCTGAGCTCCTCGTGTGCAAGCCCTGCACACCCCACTGCCAGCAACTGCGAATGGTACAAGGCCAGGGATGGAGACACTGGAGGTGGGGGGAAAAGAGGGTTGCCAGAGCTCTGATTTTACTCAAATAACCTGCAAAGTCTTTCTGTCTTCAGGGAGTTTCCTAGAGCTGTGCTGTGTCTGGAGAAAACCCCTTATTTGCCTGAAAAATGGAGTTCCTGCTGAGGAACCTCCCAATGGGGGGAAGAGGAGGGGCAGGCCCTGAGCTCTGCCCTCTGGCACCAGGGACAGGCCCGAGGGAATGGCTGGAGCTGGGTATGGGGAGGGTCAGACTGGATATCAGGGAAATGTGGATGTCTTCCCCCTGAGGGTGTCAGGCACTGAACAGGCTCCCCAGGAATGGTCATGGCCCTGAGGCTGCCAGAGCTGCGGGAGCATTTGGACAACGCTCTCAGGGATGCACAGGGTGGGATTGTTGGGGTGTCTGTGCAGGGCTGGGAGCTGGACTCTGATCCTTGTGGGTCCTTTCCAGCTCGGTGCATTCTCTGTGTGTGTGAAGGCCCCTTCAGAGCCTCCTTCCCTCGTGTTACCAGGTGTACCCTGACACTTGCACATGTGTCTGGCTACTTCTAGGGCTGTGCTCAGTGTTCCCACTTCTGACCAGCCAAAACAGACCATCACCTTTAGAATAGTTTATTCTGCCAGCCTCTTTTCATTATTTAGGGATGCTTGGCAATATTCAGGGAATAGGCTGGAGGCCTGCTGGCATACCTGTGGACCCTGTGATGTCCTGCTGGGTGTGACAAAAGTTAAGGTCTCTTGGGCCCCAGCAAACAGAAAGAGACAAGGCAAGGGGTGGGTGAATTGTCTTGGTAACTAAATATGTCCCATGAGTGTTGACTGGACAGTGCAGGACTGTCTGCTTTTGTACTGTTGCTTCAGACTCTTAAATAAGTTGGCCTATCTGACTAGGACAGAAACATGAGCACAGCCATCTTTTTTTCCTGGTGGGAAATTGACTGTGGGGCTTCTAAATGTTCAAGTCAGTCTGAAAATGAAAATATTTGCTGTGTTTGTTGCATTTATTGATTTATCTAATATTTCCAGTCCGTGAAGATGTTTTCTTAGTGAACTTTTTAATCTACTCAAAACAAAAGAAATTAAGGACATGAACTTAACATGTCAAGGTGCTTTTGGAGGGTCTGTGTTTCCTATGTTCTCTGCATGGCAGTGCAGCTCAGCTCAGTTCAGTAAGAATTGGTAGCTTTTGGGAAGCTGTCACCTATGGAGAACAAACACCCTCATTTTTCCTCCAAAGCAGTCAACAACACAAGGAAAATCATTATTCAGCCAATGTGGCAATACACTGATCAGAACAAAACTTCTAGAAAGGAGAGCCTATGCCAGTTTTATGGGAGCTATTAAAAGGGTGTTGAGTTTTTTACGCTCACTGGGAAATGGACAGAGGCCACCAAACTCATTTCACAAAGGCTGCTACAAATCCTCCAGTCAGTAAAAACCTTCAGTCATCCATGGCTGGATTTGAGCTGGCAACTGCTGTATCCCTTCAGTGCTCAGCCCCTCCTCCCCAGTTTTTATGGTCAGCAGGTGTGTGCGTAGGAGAGACTGTGGTCTCCCATTTAATTTGTTGCTGCTGATTTATGGCATAATATCAGTTAGGCAGGCTTCATAAAGCTGGGGGCCAGCGGGGACAGCTCGATCATCTGCCCTGTCCTCTTGTGCAGCACAGCCCATTAAGTTTCACCTGGACACCAGTATATTAAGCTCACAAATGAAACTGAGACTACAGCACTTTTAAGTACACAGGGGATTAAAGCACGTGCTACAGATTGAAACAGGAGAGACAGAAAGTTATCGCTGCTCAAGAGCTCTGCAGTCTCAAGGAAGAGGAGAGTTGAGAGAAGTCTAGCTGATACCAGCAGACAAACCCATCCCTGTCACAGAGAAAGAGGGGGAGTCCCCAGATAAAAAACAATGAGGCAAGAAAATCTAGACTGAGAGCAAAACAACAGCCAGAAACTTGTGAAAACCTGATCTGGGAGCAAATCATATCTTAAATCCAGATATGGGAATATACCAGTTATCCAGATATATCCAGATATACCAGAGGCCTGGGTATGACAAGAAGGAACTGCAGCAGGAATAGAGGACAAAAACCTCTCTGCCATCACATTTCCTTTCCTTCTCCCTTCAAGCTTCTGAGGAAGACTACAGGGGGCAAAAAAAGGCAAAAGGTTGCCTTTATGGATAAGGTTAGAATTGCCTTTTATGCAGGTTTATAAGGGCATTCAGAAACACTGGGCATGTGATGCTGAGGAGTGATGAGTGTAATGTCATCTCATGATGAGACATTACAGCATGGGGAAAACCAACCCTTGGAGCAAGCCATGAGCCCTAACTCTCCTGACTAGGAAACAACTGACTAATGAGGAACACACATGGAATTAATTTAACTGTCAGACCGGGGGCAAAATGATAGTTTTCTTTTATTCCATCAGAGGAAAAGCATCACTGGAGAAAAGTCAGTCTGAGCTCCACAGTTTCTAGAAAATTAAGAATAAGGCAAAAGAGAAGCGTTGGTAGAAAATACAGAGTTAAAACAATATTTGGTGGACTTTAGCATCTTGTTGCCTTCAAAAGGTTGTAGGGGAAAAACATACAATACCTTCCCTGGAATTATTATGACTTTTAAATGGGTCAAAATCCTCAGTCATCAACTTCTTTCCAATTTTATTCTTCTGTCTGTTTCAGCACTGTCTGTTGCTGCCCAACAGCATGGTGTGTCTTCATTTGTGCGACTAATTTTGCTCATTTTAATGGTATTTCTTCAGCAAAAATTTCGCATATGTACATGGGCTTCCTTTTGGGTTCAGATGAAGGCTTTGCCTTTGCAAAGAGTGAGAAAGAGTGTCTCTGCATTTGCTTTATGCTTTCTTAAGTTCATCCATGTCATATTATTGGATCTGATTCAAGGGGGACTTCAAGAAATAAAACTACGATATAGGGCATGTATTGGATAAGGATATTCCACAGATCAGCTTGTCCACTACCCCAAAATAATTTTTTCCAATTATATTTCCAAGTTTCCCCTTCTGGTTGTTTTCTGAACATCATGGTTTTAAGGAGTAGAACCATCTCCTGTCCTTGTCTATCTGACATATTTCTCTTTAGCTGCACTAACTTCAGGAAAAATACGCCCTTGTGGACACCATCATCAACTTCTATTCTAAATAACTACATGGAGAAAAAGCCTTTGCTATTAAAGAAAAAATAAAAGTAATCAGGAACATCAGAAAGTACTGGCATAAACTGAAGATTTTATAAGGTTCCAGATATAAGTATCAAACCAAGTTTTCTTGTGCAATGATGTCACCTGCACATACAATGTGATGCATAAAGCCTCTCTTGAAAAAGCCCCTCTTGCACCAAACTCTCTTGTGATGTTTTTCTGTGTACCAGAGACTTTGGGCTCTCCACAAGGAGGGAAGAAAAAATTAAGAGCTGTGGGGAGAGACTGGAAGAGAAAACAAGAAAATGATGAAGATTGTTTTACTAAACCAAAAGAGAGAAGGATGCAAAGTGCTGGAAAATATGTCTAGAAGGAAAAAGTGTAGAAGTGGAAAGGAAAGAGGAAATTCAGTAAAATATGTAAAAGTCAGAGATCAGCAAGCCAGGTTTTCAGCTGGGATAAGCAAACTACACTAAGTGGAGCTGAAATGAGTCCCAGCAATTGAGACTCAATCCCATTTTGTTCCATCAAAGAAACAAAGACCAGAAAATTTACTTTATAGAGAACCTAGAACTCATGAATTAAGTGTGACTTAGCTGGTTGCTGGTAAATAATCAGCAAGAACCCTGCTAAGGCCTGCTGTTCTATAAATACTATCTGATTAGACTAGTTATATTTTAGAAAGCCTGGTGTTCATACACTCAGGGGGGATCCTGGGGATGCTCAAGAAGATCCAAATACAATGCCTGGGGTCCTGGATGTGTCCAAGCACAACAGGGAATAACTGAAGGCAGACTGGGGTTTTCCCACTGCATCTACACATTCAAAACTGGTCACTCAGCTTTCCTGAGCCTTCATATTTGTATCACTCAGTCCTCTAGTTTGTCACAGCAGGCAAAAAAGGCAACAAAGCACAGCCTCTGGTAGCAATTGCTATAGACCATCAGAAAGTTCTAGAGAGCTGCTGGCCCAGCTTTGGAGGACAGGGCTATTTGATTTGACATGGAATGAATAATAAATCAAATCAAACACCCCCGCCTCCCCCCTCAATAATTAAAGCTCATGGGAGGCTGCCCTTCTTGAAAAGCTGCAGTAGTCAAGGCTAAAGGCAGAGGCATCTTTTGGGGTAGCAGGGAGGACTCCAGATCTCCCCTCCCACCCTCAGTCCCTCCCTGCTGCACTATGGCAGCCCTCCATCCATCTGGAAATGCTCTGGAGTTCGGAGGAAGCTCGAGAGAAGCAATGTGCAGTGATCCCTCTCTCAGCTGAGGAGCTGTGCCAGGGACCGAGTTCAAGACCTGGACAATGCCCTGCTTGGCCTGTTGATTGGATAGAAAAATTAATTTACAGCCACATTATGGAGGAGTGCCCAGATTCCACAGAACACTGAAGTCCCTGGAAGCTTGGCTGAAAGATCAGTAGTGCTGCTGCAGCAGCTGAGATTTCCACTTGTTACAAGCAGAGATGAAATTGGGATGGCCACGTACACAGGGAGCCCGAGGGGACCTGTGCTTCAGCCTGGGTGATGCTGGCTGCAGGCCCCAGCCAGGAACAGAGTCCATCTTTTCACCATGACCACAGGTAAGGTCTGGCCTTCTTGAACATCCAGGTGGTGAGTGTTTAAAAAGAAGGAAACACGGGGATGCTCAGAGCTGCAGTACCTTGTACCTGAATGCATCACGTAGAAATGCTTCTAATTGTATTAAAACACCAGAATGGGAGCAAGCAGATCTTTTCCTGGAGGCTAAGAGCAGATTCCTCAGCTCCTGGAGAAGAGCCAGGGTTTCTCCCAGGCCAGCAGGATTACCTGGTGCTATCAGCTACCACATCTCCATTTCAGTGTCTCCCTGACTCTGCTGTGTCAATACATTTAGACAGTGGCAGGATTTGCACTTACAGAGGAAGGGTTGCTGAATTACTATGCTCAGGAAAAGGCCAGCCCCACTCTGGAGTGAGAGAAACCATCCAGCACTGGTTAGAAAACTTCTGCAGCAGCCTGTGACACCCAGCCCTCACCACAGGTGCTGTGGCTACTGAGATGTGCAACACTGGGAGCAGCAGGAGAGGAAGAGGTTGAAGACTCTTCCCTAAAGCAATGGGAGATGCTAGGGGTTTCCTGTGGAAAACATGACCTATTTCAGCAACAACAGCAAACCAGTGAGATTTAAAAAGGTGTAATACAGATCACAGGCCTATTTTTACTGTGGCCAATGAATGTTTCTCAAGAACTTTCAAAACTTTATTTCACATTTTCACTTGAATGCTCTATTACCTTAAAAAGAGGATGCACCTTCTGGCAGTAAAACAAAGCACAATAAATGTTACAAATTTAATCTGACTTCCCATGTTTTGGGATAAAAGAAGAGATTTTGAATCTTGTAAAAAAGACTCAACACATTCTTGTTCCTGAGTGAGTGTCTACTAAGAATAGACCTTGACTACCTGCCTCATTCATTGCCCTCAAAACACAGGGAGCCATCCCTTGCAAAAGGTGTGGCAAGCCTGTTCATAAAACTTTACAGCTAAAAAGCTAAAAATAAAACTTCACTTCTTCCCAAGAGTCTGGCTTAACAACCCCCTCTGTTATTCTTCTTATTCTGATGATTCTTCCTGTTATTTGTACAGCTGAGCCAAAGTTTCCAGGCAATTCACAAAGTTACTCAGAGAGCTCAAGTGGGACACGAGGTATTACAAACAGTAATTTTGATTCTTGTTTACACTACAGTTTAATTTACACCCATTTTTAGAGTCTCTTTACATTCAAAGAGGTATGAGGGGCCTTTTTTTGGTAACATTATCAGAGGTATTCTACATGCATCATCAAACTATTGTTATTAATTTAATTATAGCGTCTCCTAAACAAGTTTTGGGGTTTTCCAAGAATGCAATACTTGGTAAAATTCCACAGAAATAAAGGGAATAATAAAAAGAGTTGTTTTGCCCACTTCTATTAGATTTAATAATTTTTCTACTATGTGAAAGAAAACTGGAAGAGCAATAGAGTGCAAATTAAGTTACTCAAAAAAGGGTCTTTCTGGAGTTCATATGCAGGAATGCTGTCAACTTTTGCAGCCTTGTAAAAAAAGAAAAAGAATTCTCAATGATAGCAATTCATTTTATAATTGGTTAATCATATTTCTCTCAGGTAAAGGTAAGATTATTAAAAGACTTTTCAGTACAAAGGCAAGGAAGGTACTTCTCCTACAGAAACTTCAAGGGTTTTTAAGGACAGATTTTTAGCTAGAACTGTAGTTGCAAAATTAATCCGGTCAACTTCTCAGTACTCATAAGCATCCCACACCTGCTTTCAGTTGACCAGACCATCATTCATTCTCTTGCCTTTCCCAACAATTAGGAATAACACAAGAAGGTAATATTTAATATAATGAGATGTTTATATATACACTTGTAAATAGAATAATTTCACACTGTGTAAGGTTTTTTTATACTTGAACACTGCACGAGTATTTTTAAAAAAATCCTTAACTAAAGGTGACAGAGATATTTGAAACTGAGTAATGCTTTTTTTTCCTCATGTAATTTTCATAAGCATCCTTTAATTTCTCTGCCTTTTCTGTCTTCCTCCCTCTCCAACTTTTCTTGGCTGGTGCAAATGTACATGAGATACTCTCTTAATGAAATCTTACAAAGATTTTTCAAACTTTTCACAGCTCAGGTCCAAGGAGCATGCCTGCACATGTGGGGATTTTTGTTTCAAGACATAGTATGAGAGACTTTTTGAAGGTTGTCATAGGCTGGATTGAGCTCACCCCATATAGTCCACTAACATTTTTTACTGTATGGGATGACATCATCTAAATTTGGCTTTTGATATGGGGAGCAGGGCTGGTTCAGAGCATACTGAAAGCACTAGGAGTCTCTCTACTGACTGCAGTACACTTATGATTAAGTCCTTTAATACCATCTGTAGAAGGCAATTTCAAGGCATTCCTTTCATTTAAAAACCTCACAGAGCCTCTGGTGCACAGCAAGGCTTTAAGAAGCTGTCTGCATCCAGTGGGGCTGCCAGCCTACCTGCTCCCTGCATGTTCCAGAGCCCTGCAAATTGCCCTCTGTGTTTGTTTGGGTCAAAAAGATCATAATGCTCATTGTACATTCTTGACAGCTGAATGCAGAGACCCCTTGAATCAATAAAATACTGCTGATGTTCCAGGGGCTGAAAAGCCTTTGCTCCACTTTTTTATTCCTACCAAACTGCCTTTCACATTTCAGCAAAATTAAATATCCTTCTGTTTAGGTGCCAGCAACTGATGGGAGCAGTGAAAGAAGTTAATTGAAAGCTATTGGCTGCAATACTCAGGCAAGATTAAAAAAACAAAAAACAAACAAACAAACAAAAACCAACCAGAACCAAACCAAAACAAAAACCTAAAAGAGAGAAAAAGTCATTGTTCCCTAAAAGTCCTGACATGGAGTTATTTAGGACTATAAAATATAGAAACTAAATGTCCTGGTTTTGGAATGTTCTGTTACATGGACTCCTTTTTGCGCTCAAGTGACCATTCTGACTTAGTAGCAGTGTGTGAGAGCCACAGTTTGTGTCAGGTGCACCGTGCAGGTCCCCACCCCTCTGTCCCCAACCAGCACAGGGCCAGGGACCCCCACCCACAGAAAGCTCTTCCCTCCTAAGCATTCCTGCTTGTAGAACAGCCCACAGACCTCCCTGGGAGAACAGGAGACAGAACCAGGCCAGGAGATGTGCACTCCCCCTGAGCATGGGCAGATGAGGAGGGAGAGATGGGGCTGCAGCTGGGGACCTGTGGCTGCCACCAGCACTGATGTGCCACATGGGATGGAGGTGCTGGTGACAGCCACAGTGCCCCAGGGGAAAATAGGAAGCACATGAGAAGCAGCAGGGAGAAGCTCACAGGGGAGAAGGAAGCACAAAGCCCCTCTAGCCCCTTCTCAGGAACATGTGAGCTGTGGGGACTGTAAGGTCCCACAGGCAGTAGGGAGTAGGCAGCTGCTGTACCCTTGTGGGGCATGTCTGAAGCCAGGTGGGCACAGCCAAGTCCAGCATCCAGCCCCCAACTCTGCAACCTACAAGGTTCAAAGCTGAACCCAGCAGAGCTCTATGCCCACTAGCAAAAGGGTACAGGACCAGGTCCAAAGTATGAAATTTTACTGGAAACCAATTTGTACTTCACTAAAAGCAAATTCAGGGGGACTTGATGCCTCCTTCTGCTCCACATCATTTGGGGTTTCCCTGTAAGGTCTACCTGACAGATTGTTCTATGCAGGTCCTGCTACTCTGAGTCTGCCTTTGATGCTAATCAGCATCAAAGCTGTCTGAGAAGACCTCCAGAATTGCTGCAGGAGGAAGTTGTGCTCTGGGTTTTCTGCTCCTTTCACTTCTTATTTCTGTCTGCAGAAATTGCAACTGGCTACATACATACACTCATTCCTTCTTTGAACAGAGCCAAAGTCTCACCTTAGCAGCCACAAACCTGCAATCTAATTACACAACCTCTGAGAAAATGTTTCCCTTCATCAATTTAGAATGTGCTACTCTTTGGTCTCATTGTCTCCTTTCCCAATATTTTTAGACAGAATCCCATTCTGAGCAAATAACTTAAAAGCCCCGGATCAACTCATCACTTACAATATATACACAGACTGAAGACAGATTTCCCTCTTTCTTCTCTGGGGCTTTTCTTTTTCAGTGGGAAATTCAACATTGAATTTTAGTTTGTTTTGGCAGAAACCACTGTCTGCTGGGTGAATTGTCCTCACACAATCTGGTCTTCATAAAAGCTTTTTTTTTTTTGGTTTCCTATGAATTCAATACTTGTCTGATTAAATGGAGTAGAAGCAGGTACCTGGCATAGGATGAACTGATCTCACTTCTAGGTACTCTGCTTTTAGCATTCAAGACATCTGTGTCATCAGAACTTAGGCTTGTCTTTTTTTCTGTTAATAATTTTTTTAATATATTTTTATTTATTTATTTAAGAATTAAAGCCTAGAAAGTTTAGTTCCTAGCATGACTTCAAATAATCAGGCAAAGGTAGTTCTGATGTTTGGGTCAATGAGTGTGTCTCCAAAACCTCTCAGAGGCTGCTGTAAATTCCCTTTGTAACAGAGGAGCTTTTTAACAAGTTCCACCCACCACTGGAGTTGCAGTTTCCAGTAAGAATCAGAGATCTTTTGTCTCCAAGGAAGATTAGGGAAAAGGGGCTTGACACCAAAACCATCTTAGGTCTCCAAACGAACTTTTACTATTTTGCTCATAACAAAATGTGTTAAAACACTTATGTATTAAAGTGCTAAGGGCACATATCAATGAGACATCACTGGCAGATACCCAACTTGCTACATAATTCCTTTAAAAATTACTATGAATTAAAAATAAAAATTATTATGAATGATTAAAATTACTATTGATCTAGCTGTGTTCCTGTAACTCTAAAAGTCCAAGACTATTTGAATCCAGCCTTCCAGGATGTGCATTGAAATGCCCAATATGGCCTTAAGAGTTAAGAGGGATAAGCTTCTATTATAAGGTAAATTCAGGTGTGAACTTACAGCAACTGTGGTGCAAATGTGGCAGCTTGTTTGGCTGTCCATTACTTAAATTATCAAAAATCAGTCTAATTAAGTGAAGGACTTTCCCCAGAAAAGCAAAGACAAGCTGTGCAATCATTTATATAGAAACAGCAACCACCACGGCTTTCTAAAGTGATCTGAAAAGATAATTTACAAAAAGAACTAGAAAGTAATTATTTTAATTCAATGTAACTCTAAAAAGAAGGGTTTTTAATAAATTAAACTCATTCAAGTGCACTGCTACTTCCCCTTTTTGACCTCTGCAAATACTAACTCAGGTCTGGATGGAATATTCTTGGGGTTATGAGCCACAAAAGAGTATATTTCCAAGTTGGATTTCTTAAGATACTGTAGAGGAAAGGAGGACAGGAAAGAAGAATTGACCATCTATGACAATGGAAAAGAAAACCTCTATGAATTCACTTTTGTTTTATAAATCAAGAGGCAATGGCTGGAGGAAATCTGCATGGTCTCCAAACCTGGTCCTAGTCCCCAACACATAGAATAAAGGGTATTACAGCAGCTGAAAGAACAGGGGAGAACAGATGGAACAGGAGCCAGGCAGGTAATAGTTACAGATTCGTTCAATGGGAAGGAGAAATGAAACTTCTATACAGAAAGGACAGGATGTGTTTTAAAATGAAGAAACTGCAACATCTGGTGCAGAACATCACTGAAGGAATAACCAAACTCCAGTCTGACCATGTCTGGAATGGAGATAGTGACCAAACACAGTTTTTGCTATTCCCATCTAATGATAAAAGCCATTGGTAATCCTGCACACTATCACAGAAAGAGAACATGGATAAACAGAGACAAAACTCTGATTATCTGGTTACTCTCATTTCAAATGGAAAAAAAAAATTGGGCTACAGATTCATTTTGGTATGAAAAAAAGATCTGTGGAATTCCAGTTGAGACAGAAACATTTCTGAGCATTGTACATTACTGTTACTTTGAAGAAACATGTTGGAGAACAAATTCTACCAATAATATTTGAGACCAGAAGTTCCTGTTAGGGCTTCCTGACAGGTTTTTTTCACTTCAACGCTTGTGGAGGAGGCAAAAGGAGATGTGTTCTTTGAACTGGAATTTGGAAGATACTTAAGGAAATGACAGACAAACTCTTCAGAAAAGTAACCTTAGCTAAAATGCTTATGACTTAATCCACCTTAAACTCATGAGACTGAAAAACTAACAAAACCAATAAATAATAAAGGAAAAAATTCCATGAACTTAGGGCAACAGTGGCACAAATTGGTCTGAGAATTTCTAAGATTCGAATGTGGAGGAAACTTAGGCTATCTTTGAATTAGGGTATTCAAATTTATCTGGAAAACTTGTGTCAGACTGGTGTTTGAAGAAGGATTTCACAGCTAATCCCATCTCAAAACAGGATTGCAAAAATAATAAAATCCTCCTAATATGGGAAAAGGATACATTTTCAGGAAAGATCTGTCAAAGAAAAGCTCAGTCTTATAACTGGAGATTTGTAAGGCAATCATGACAATTGCCCAGCCAACTTCTTCCAGAAAATTCAACTGTGTTAAAAGAAATGGAAAAGGGCTCCTTAGGCATATAAATGGAAAAGAGAAAAGGCAAAGTAAGTATGAAACAGAACAAGAACTTTGCCATATTTTTCAGTAATTACAGTTGTATGGGCTGCAGTGCCAAAAGCAGGAGGAGAAATAGAGCACAAATGCAGACATTAAAGCACTTGCAGGTATTTTCTAAATTTGCATGTTAGCTGCGTTGCTCTTTTCAGTGTGGTGTATTTGATCCAGGAGTGGGTTAAAGCCCCATCTTGGGCAGAGGGGCAAGAAGTTTGGAGATATTTGGATCTCCTCGGTTTTATTGGAGTGGGACAAACCTCCAGGACTGAATA
Source organism: Anthoscopus minutus (assembly GCA_013399455.1). NCBI lineage: Eukaryota > Metazoa > Chordata > Aves > Passeriformes > Paridae > Anthoscopus > Anthoscopus minutus. The sequence continues at coordinate 140,343 of VWYI01018034.1, forward strand.
GCACATAACCTGATGGAAAACACTTTTCTTCAGATACAGCAGCAGCACTACCCATTTGGCATTAACTTCCCCCAGAGCACAGATGAAAGGAGTCACCTGAAAAACAAGGAGAAGGAGAAGCAGAGAAGAGCTAAACAACCTAAGACAGAAAGGTTGACACTGTGGAGGTTTTCAAGGCAGACACATAAAGACCTTTCCAAGACAGTTTCTTACTTGGGAGCCCTGCTGCTTTATCAGATGACCAGCAAATATAAAATGGAGAAAAAGTTACCTGGCCTATATACAATATCATTCTGATCTGAGGGAATCTGAGTCAATTTGTATGTCTCCAGCAGGGCCATGGACGTAGCACACTGTTGTCAGGGCTGGGGGCAAGAGAAAGATGTGTCTCTGTCACAAATGCACAACAGGGATTTCCACATTGGAGGTGGAAGCAAAAACATCCCTCTTCTGTAGTGAAAGGATTAGCTTTTGGACTGATCTCTTCAATCATTTTCATGAATGGTCTTGGCATAATAATAGGAATGGACAGGAACACATTCATCAACTTTTTGATGAGAATTTGGGATATTGCCAGTGCAGCAAAGGATCAAACTGTCATACATTAGGAACTGAACTATTAGAATAAAAGAAGTGTAGTAGGTCATGTACTTTTGAACTAGAGATAATAGTTTCTGGAAAAAGCTGCGAACTGCAGTTGGAAAAATTCAGGAAAAAAAAAGCTCAGGGAAGCTTGAAAATGCTGGTCAGTACAGAATGATTGGGAGTCAGGGTGTGAGGCAGCTATGAATAAGATTGCTGTCATCCCATGATAACTATTTCCACTCAAAACAGGAAAGTGCTCATATCACCAGAGATGGCATGAACAACTTTTCCTGGAAAACTTTAAACTATTCTATTCACCCATGCCTAAAACAAAGGAATTCAAAGTAGGACAAACACACAGACTCTTCAGTGATGAAGATTTCATGTCATGGTGAACTGAGTCCCATTTGGTCTCATACATTTCTTGTGTTCATGCAACAGTGTGGTGAACCACAAGAGGAAAAAACCTTTAGAGGCAGAGATTACTCTTGTAAGATTTGAGGATGTAGTTCATGCAATACTGGAAAGTCATGTTATTTATTTCCATTTTAAGACTTTAAATACATACATGGATTTTTATGGATACTTAGCTCTTATTATTTTAGTAGAAATTTCAGGAGTTCAAACAGCCATTTTTCCAAACCCGCTCAGCAATAAAAACCATGGGCTATCCAAAAGCTGAGCCTCCATCAAGGAACTGAAAACAGTTGGGTTTCAAGAGGTGCCCTGTACCTTCCAGGTTTTGTCTTTAGATTGAGATGGAGGATTGGAAAGAACAGAGCCAACATGTGACCCTTTGGCCTCTTCAGAGAGCTGTGTTAAGAGTGCCTTTATAAAAACCTGACTTTTTGTTACTACTGCAGCCTGAGTGGGAACCCCTGGCTAGTGCTTTCTTAACAAAATTTGGTGCTTTCATGGATCATCTGAGTTTATAAAGAATCAGTAGTCCTTAGGTAAAGCTCAAATAATGTTTTGTCTTCAAATGATGTCTTAAAATAACATAGAGTAATGCAGATCACAGGCACTAGGGAGGCTGAGCAGGAGAGAAAAGGGCAGGGGGATCTTGTTCTTACAGAAGAAAGGCAAGGATTTCTGCCAGGACATTTATAGTTATCTTCAGAAAAAGTGTAGAAAATTGATGCCCAGATTCCTGTAAGGAGTTGAGTGTTCCAAGCCTTTTGGTTGGCCCAAGGTCTTAAGTCAATGCCTGTTCTGGCTGGTTTCATACCCCAGATCTGCCTCCCCATGCAGAGCACCTCAGATCTCAGCAGAATTCCTTGATATCTTTGAAAACACAGACCTGTTCGGGGCACTCCTTTCATAAAACATGATGGTGTTTGAAGGGTTGAACAAGAATTGGCAGGTTTGGGGTAGGTCTCCCTTCAACCCACTGCCTTTGAAAAGGGTTGGGCACTGCCTCCCTCCATGCCAGAGCAAGGGGGCATGAAATGAATGAAATGAAATGAGATGAAATGAAATAATTAAATGAAATGAACTGGAATGATGTGTTTGCAGCAGAGAAAGAGCAGTCCAGGTGGCACCCAGTGAGACTCATTGCTAGAACTCACCCTTGTTGCCAAAATTGTTCAAAAGGTGATTTGACAAAGACATGGAAGAGAGGTCCAGGAAGAGCTTTGCTTCTAAAAGCTTGTCTTTCTTGGGAAATCCCTTGGGACATATTGCTGCAGACTGGGAGAGTGCTGTGGGGAATTTCACTACCTGTTTGCCATGCACTGACTGTCTCCTCCAGGCACCTCGTACTAGGGACTGTTTGGGGACAGGTCAGCAGCCTATTTGAACCTTTGATCTGACCTAGAGCTACCCTTCCCATGTCCTTTCAGAGCACAATTGAACTAATTAATCACAAAGAGAACAGTAAAGTCTCTTTCTTTTATCTTAAACTTCTTTTCCTTTCTAGAAAAAAAAATTAATCTGTATGGATGAATATGAACTTGAGGCAATCAGGAACATCAACATATTGATAAGAAACGTGCAAAAATAATTCTTGTGAATAAATCTGTCACTTCTAATGATGTCTAAATTCTTCAAGGAGCTCCACACCTGCAAAAATTTAGACACATTTCCCCCATTAAAGGAGGTTCCTATGGGCATTCTACTAATTACATATTTAAATATATGCCTTTTATTCAGAGGCAGTAAGAATCCAACTACTTCTATTTTTTGCCTTTTCTTCTGACCAGAAACTGGTTAGTTGCAATCTGTATTACTAAAGTCTGGTCTGTACTAAAATTTCTGGATGTTTCTTGTTCCCTTAAGGATATCCTGTAGTTAAATAAATGGCTTATGTTCCTCAAAATAGGACAACATAGAGGTTTAAAAGTCTGGGCAATAATTTGTAACCTGCAGCAAGAAAAAAAAAGAAAAATAAAAAAATTAGTTATATTGCAGAAAAAGGGTAGATGTCTTTTCTCCCCTCAAAGCTGATAACTCTGCAGTTTTCCTCTCAAGTTATGAAATAAAGCTGTTGCTTTAACATTGATTAGTTGTGTACAACTGGCTCTCTTTAGCCAGATTGACTGTGTGAATGTATTAATGGAAAATAAACAACTCCTATGAATGATATATATGTTTATAGGCTTGATTTTATCTTAGTGTTTCATAAATAGTGTACCATATGAACAAGCACTGACAAGATAAAACAGGTGTCCATAAAAAGGCTTTGCCTGGGAAAAGTCTGCTTCTGGATTTCAAAGATACCTCCAGTCAGAGCACTGGACACAGACCCAGCACCAGCCACTCTTCCCAGACCACCGCAAAGCAACCAAGAAAACTGAATTTTTTTAAGATGGTGCAACTCCAGTGTGAGCACTTGAGTGAATGTTCACTGCAAATGCTGACAGCAAGCTAGGGATGCCAGCTCTTGAGTAACTTCTGAAGGTCTGGCTGCAGCTTAAAAGATAAGCAGAAACCATATAAAAATGCAGACCAATTTATGGGTTTCCAGCACTTGGAATGGTAGGTCTGTAGATGAACAGTGAGATCATGAGCAGTGAGCAGCTGGAATACCCTTCTCTTCAGAGATGCTTCAGAGGGGCAGTGACGTAGAGAAAGAAAACCAGACTACCTTGCCTGTAGATGTTCTGTTGACTTTTTTCCCCTGCTTGTTTGTGTAGTTCCTCCTTTCAGGCTGTAACAGGTAAACAGCAAAGTGCTCTGTAATACAGACTTTAAGCTGCAGTAGTTACCCTGCATTTGGTGCTCCATTCAATGTCTCTGCCATTTATTGTAGCACCCAACTGAGATTCCTGCACAGTACCTGCAATCTCGGCTGGCAAAAGCCTCAGGTGCTGAACTACGCTGGGACAGCAGAGCCCAAGTGTTTTTTTAAAGGGTTTTCTTAGCACAGAGTATGCTTTGAGCCCCTCTCATGGTCACTGCTGCAGATGTTCAGCGTGGCAGGGCGAGCCTGGGCCTGCCTGAGACCAGCTAGAGCACTGCTGTACAAGGAATTGGCACAGAATTGCTGTAAAGCAGAGGCATCGCCCAGTGCTGGGACAGCCCAGCCCCATTCTGGACAGGGACACCATGCAGGTTGCTGTAATCTGAGAAGAAACATCTGTAATCTGAGAAGAAACATCTGGCTCACAAGCCCTCCCTCCCTCTTTTCTACACTGAGAGAAACCTCAAGCCCCTCCAAACCCACGCCCCTTCATCAGCCCATGGAAATGCCTGATAATTATCTGCCTTTTCAAAATTAGCCAAGTATCACTTGGTTGTGATTAAGTTCATTTCAAACCTGTTCCTCAGGAAATGCCACTGCTAAATTCCAGGCAATTCTTCAGGTGAACTCATTCAGCGTACAGTAATAGAGAAATACATTTGCTCCTGGTGCTTTCTTGGCAGAACCTGACATTTTTGTCTGTTTATTCTTCCCTCTGTCTCCCAAACTCCCTTTGGATTTTGCTATTCTGTAATTCTCCAGGTTGTCCTGTCTCCTTCTCATGCGAGAGATGGATAGGGAGGGAAGGAGCTTTAATGAAAGGAGCATGGATCAGAGTCAAAAAATGAATCTAAACATGGCCCTTGTTTTCTTATTTTGCAGCTGACCCACATGCATAATAAAACACACTCCTCCATAACTCCATAAAAATATTTTCAGTCTCAAATATTCTGCATGTTTTAAATGGAATGAATTCATTTGTCTGCATGCTTTATTTATTAATTAACTTTGTGCAGGGAACTGGATAAAGCAAAATGGACAATGTGATATTTTCTTCAAAGTCTTGCAGTCTAAGTAGACAGGCAAAGAGCAGAAACAAAATAAAATGCAGGAAATTACAGCCAGAGCTTCCAAAGTAATTTAGCCACCTGTGTCCTTGATTTTAAAAAGAGATCTGTATTGTGTTTGGTCATTTTCTGTGAGTGGGAATGGGAAGACTGGCAGGTGCTGAAAATTAGGTGCATGTAGGAAGTCTTGAGCAGAACCACTAAAACCAAATGTGCCAAAAACACCTGACTGCTTTTAAAAGTTTGATACTGGAATTTTAAATTTCTTTCTACATAGCTTGAGCTTCATTTGCCATTTGATAGTCGGTTTTGTTATATTTTTATTAGATGGGCTGGTATATGTGGAGCTCTCAAGAGAAATAAGCATCATCCAGAAGTTTTTATTAAACATTAGCTTCCTCTCAACCTAAAAGTGAATATTAAAAAGGTTTACTGGCTGGGTTGTTGTTTTTTTTTAACCTATGAGTTTGAACAGACCTTTGGCAGGGGCCAAAGAGTCCAATAAAAAATGACTTGCCACAGAACACAAAAGTAAACCAAGAGAGAGATTCAGAAAGGAGAATAATATATTTTTATCATAATAATGAGATTAGAATTTTATATGTGGGATCTCTAAGCCCGAGTCACTGGGCTTGCCTTGTATCTGCTGTATATTTTATTCTACCTCTTATCTTTTTTAGCACTGAATCACCTCAGTGTAACTCCTCTCTCCAGGTTACAGTTGTATCAGATTAGGATACCTGCTTGATATTCATGGCAAGGTTTTATTAATATGTGCTTCCCTGAGCTGAACTCAAGTCAACAAGGTAATTGCATCTAGAAAGAAAATACTGTGGTTCTTCCTTTTGTTATTCATTCAGTTAATTTGTACTGTGGACAGAACCTGATGTGTGAAAACCCTATTTCCTCCAACAGTTTTGCATGACTGATGAAGGCAGAGCTTTGCTTTACAAAAGCAGCAATAATACAAATCCGTTTCCAGGCTTTCATCCCTCAGAGCACTGTGAAAACATATCCCATCTATTCCTTTAAAAGGGAGAAGTGACTCTCCTGTCCCATGTAGCAGCTGGAAAACCATTGGTATTAAAACAGTGTAAGGGACCATTTTCGAACACCTTTCTAATGACATTTTTTTCCTTGCTTATTTTGGAAATCCTGTAAAAACAAAACAAACAAACCACAAAATCCCCCAACCAAAACAAACCCCAACCCCCCACAACAAATGGATATTTAGAGATCAGTTTAGAGGAGAACTCTACATTCCCTCTTAGCAGTTAAAGAGCTTTACAGTGCCAATCCTGCTCTTGCAGAGGCTGCATGAGCAAACACAACGCTGATCATGCTGGAAGATCCTGGCATTTCTAAGGCTGGAAGTACAGGAAGAGATGATACTACAAAGAAACTCAAGGAAGAAAGTCTTCTCACAGATACTATTGAGACTCTCACTCTGTGAAATGCAACATATAAGGAAGCACACAACCACTGGAAAAAGAGTATTTTGCAGTTTAAGCAGAAACAGTTCAATGCTGTGAAAGATGTCCTAGGATCATTGCAGTCAAAAAACATTTTGCAGCTTCACAAAACAGTTGTGTCCTTATTTTTATACTAGGAAACTGCTTTTCAGGGCTAGACCAACATAGAAATGTGCTCTGTGCACTGATAAACTGTCTATAGGCAGACCAATCTTCAAAAAGCTGGATTCCTAAAGTAAATAATCAGAGCTGTCTGCCTATAGAAATGGTTTGCTTTCCTGAAGGGCTGACCAGGCAGAAGTTCCTGCTTATTTATTAACAGCCCAGGCCTTCTTCCTTTAGCAACCTTGATGTAAAATTAGAAAGCTGACTTTAGACACTGGGGTTGGGAAATGTTGGTGGCCTGTAAATATGATTACAGGTCAGATAGTGCAATTAAAATTCCCAGGAGATAATCAGTATTTTATCTCTCCCTCTCTCTCTCTCTCTCCCTCTCTCACTACACTCACACCCCCATATATCCCTGACTTCTCCCCCAGCCTGGGACCATGAAACCCATCTGTCTTTCCTTAACTCTGGCCCATTCTTTCTGAGTGAAATGACCTGCCTAAGCACACTTCCTGCTGACGTACTTGCTCTGAAACTGAAGAATAAATCATATGTGATACTATTTTGCCCATCCTTGGTTACCTCACTGAGAAGTTCCCCACCCATCTTGGCACTGTCTTTCTCAGTCAGGAAGCATGAAACTGTGACCACATAGGGTAAAGGTGGTGCCCCAACAAAGCCACAAGGACTCTAAATTTAAGACTGCCATAAAAGCTTTGAAAATGATGACACATGAAGGAGGAGAATCTATGGGGAATAAAACACCTTAATTTTGAAAAACCACAATGATCCACCCAAGAACTTTTAGAGTTTTCAGCTCTGAGGCATGAATTAACCACAGGCAGAGTTCCTAACCTACCAAACACAGGCACTCATTCTTTGCAACTTTGCAGCTGCTTAAAATGGGATGGATGTGTCCTACAGACTTAAAAAGACAACTCTCAACATGTCTGTTCAAAACAACCAACAACACACTCTCAGTCCAGTAGGCTGAGATTCCCTGAAGATGAACTGGTGACCCCTCATTTTGTAATGGGAAATTCAGGATACAGTACTTGTACGTGGCTTAAAAAGCCCAGGGCATCCTTGTTCTGCAAAAAAAGTGCTCTGCACTACTTCCTCTTGAGCTTGGGTTACCCCCAAAAGGGCAACAGTGTGAAAATTTTGGTCTGGAATTTGTGATTTCAGAACTCTTGTGGGCTGGCCATGTTCCACATAAAGGTGCTGACACTATTTAACCGTGACTGTAATTAAATCTATTTATTGCATCATTCAGTATTAATTTGTAATAATTAGTTAATTACTGTTATTAATTAGGTGCTTTTTGGGCTTCACTTTCATCTGAGTAACACTCTTTAATGGATATGGAATGATGTGAGATGTCTTCTCAAACATGACACTATGCAGAGGCAGCAGTGAGTGGAAAACTGCTCTGTGCATTATGCTAAGCCCTTCCCTGAATCAGGAAAATGCTGACTAGAGTCTCCCCTGAAGGTGTGTTTTGGGGGAAACTCTGAGTTCTGGTGAATGTGAATATCAAATTAAACTGAAAACAAACCCCTGTCCTCTGGAACCTACTGCCCCTCAAAGCCTAATCACTGCTTTTCTTGGAACGATGCCATGTTGTAAGATTTGGGTTTATTTTTTTTGATTTTCTTTGCACGTGCTCAAAAGGTGGGGTGAAATTATAGGAATACAGGGATGGAGGAAATTCAAAGAGAAAAAAAACATGTGACACGGCCAAGGCACATTTTATAGCCTTCTGCAGGTTACTGCACTTGCTCTCCTGCCAGGATTTGCCAAGAACCCTAAGGTGTGTCTTTCCTGAAAAAATTTACTTAAAGAGTAAATAAGAGTCTGCATCCTGGGGATCTAAAAGGGATTTGAAATTTGGAACCTGGAATTTCTCCGAAATTTCTTACCAACACCAACTCAGTGTCCCTAGGAACGCTGAATTCCAAATTTGAGGTGATTTCAGTAGCATTTGCAGAAGAGNAAATCTGAGGTGATTTCAGTAGCATTTGCAGAAGAGCAGCTTCAGGCTAAGATCCAGATTTTACTGAATTAAAGAGGGAAAGCACCAGTCTGAAAGATTTAAAGAGTTTTCTTCTGTGTGCACTTGTATACGTGCACGTGCAAGCATTTTATAGCAGATGATATCCAGAAACCACATTTGCTATTGGCACATGATGTTTCCCCACCAGTCACTCTGACACAAAATGCAGGACTTCCAATCCATTACAACCTCAAGACATCACCATTTTACTTAACTATTTTAAAATGCACAGTAAAATAATGGTTTTTGTAGGAATGAGAAGCTGGGGATATAATGCAGCAGTGGAGAAGGCCGAAAGAGTCTTGTGGCTGCAATAAGCCCACTGCACTTATGGAATCTGTCAAACTGTAGAAGAGAAAGTGAGTCCAGCTCTGCTGGAGCCAGAGATACACTTTTCAAAAAATGGACAGGAGCATTCTCATTACTGGGATCTCATTTCTTGAGATAGCAAAGATGACAGCTTATTTTGCTTCCCTTCAAATTTGGGACAGTGTCGCTTCTCTAAGAAACACTTCCCCAGGAGGAGCTGGTGACAGTGCCACAGAGAGGCAAAGCCACCATGCCTTCCAGGGAATGCAGTTTGTCCCTGCCCACTGCTTTGCCTTGAGGGTTCCCTTCCCAGGAGGAGGAAAGAAGGAGCTCCAGAAGGGCAGATTGCCTGGCGTTAGAAGGAGGTTTCCAGGATGGAAATGTTGTGCACAGCCTGACTTTGCTGGTCGTTAAATGAAGAGGAAAATATACAAATGGGCAGGCACACTCATACAGATGTTCTGCAGGGAACCTTTACATACCCCTCTTCTCTGCTCTGAAAACACATTACCACTCTTCCCCTTTCACTTACAGAAAAGTGAAGTCACTTTTATGACTTCAATAAAGAATTATATTCTGAGACCAAACTGCTGAGTCCTCTCTGGTAAGAGGGGTGGCTGAATCTTCTCCATCGTGCTGTGGATGCACTGTTTTTCCGCTGTGCACTTTCTGAAGGCGGGGTGTACCATTAAGAGGCTTGTCTGCAGACAGAAGGGCAATAATCTGACTGGAGCCAGTCAGTCCATGACCTCAAGTGCACCATTTGAAAACTACACCTCAAGCCTTGCCCTCATTCTTACTCCACCCTCTGCAGAGCAAATCACACCACTCCAGTTTCATAACTCCAGGAGGCTACTCACCCACTCTGGTTATAGTGCTGTCAGCAGCTTTTGGGAGAGCCCAGTTAGATAGGGACTGCTTTAAGAAAACAATCTCTCTGACTTTTCTTTTAGTAGCACCTTGGGTTCACCTTACTGTTCACATTGCCCTTTCCTAGTTTGCCAGCATGTCGAATGAGTTTGCATGGTGTTTATAAAGAACAGCATTATGACTAACATATTTTCACAGGTCATAGAACAGCTTATATCAATCCAGCTAATTAGCTCTTTTCTGTGGTATTTTTTTTATATGAAATATTTATTCCATTTTCTTATCTACTGGAATTTGTGATGTGCAGACAAAGGCATACCACAAAGCGATTCGTTATGAAAACCGCAAGACACTGATCTTTATTTGTTCACAAAAACAGTCAAAATTAATTTATCCTAAGGGATAAAAGAGGCAGGCAGAGCAAACAGAAAGATTAAGATAAGGCAGTTTGAAAGAGACAGAGCAAAGCCTTGCCCAACATCTAGATCTGGCACCTTACCCTACAGACAGTCAGCTGAATTTTCTACTTTCAGCCTCTTTTTTTGAGTTTTAGGCTGACTCTTGTCTAGTTCCTAACAGCTCAGAGAAGCCAGAGCCTGGAGACATACCTCCTCCTGTCAGGTATATCTCTACCAGCCCTTCAGGGGCTGGAGGGGTCTTTGCTGTGTCATAGCCCATCCAGGCTGGTGGCAGTGGGCTGGGAATCAGGGAACATGACTTGTGGCACATCCTCCAGTTCATGTTTTGCCCAAGGCAAGTCTCCCTCTTCCCTGTCCTTCCTGGCACAAGCTTTCCTTAAAGGTCTCTACAACTCACCAAATAATCTAATTCAGGTCTTCATTTTTCTCTGCCTTTAGAAAGAAAGGGTATTGCTCGTAGTGTATGTCTTGCTCTAGTTTATCTTATCTACCATGCAAATGGAGCACGGAGCATCCCTTCCCTCCTTTTAACTGTGTTTTATGTACTTGTGGGATCATGCTCCTCCTCCAGTCTTCCTTTTTCAGAATAAATTACCTGAGATGAGTCACTTTTCTTTGTAGGCCATTTCTCTAAAACCTTTGATCATACCCTCTATTCTCCTCTTGTTTCCTCCAGTACTCCAAACTACTATATCAAGCACATCACCTGATTTAAAGGTTTATGAATACTAGGAGAAATAAAGAGGAACATTTTACTAGTCCCAGTCTTTCCTCAAAGTATTTTTTTTACCTTTCATTGCACACAGGACTTCAGCTTTTGAAAAACATTTTGCCAGAAGGACTGATGCTGTATCCAGATCTCGAAAATAAGACTTTAATATTTTGCTCTTCCCCTGGTTTTCCATTTATTTCAGGGGAATTTCCACCTGCTTCTTCCAGGTGCTGCCAGCACAGATTCATAGGAGCTCTATTAACTTTTAAATTGCAAGTTAACATCATTCTAAAAAGCCTCTTCTTTTCATCTTACTGCCATCAGCTGAAAAAAAGCAGCAGTCCTCTTTTCAGCACCTCATTAAATCTTATTAAAACACATGCCTGAAAAAAATAAGTTAATTAACTCCACAAATCTGCTGTGACACTGTCCTTCCTTCCTTTCTTCCTTCCTTCCTT